>VZRH01003034.1:238481-327097 GCA_013397555.1 Urocynchramus pylzowi | reverse complement strand
ATATATTTTAAATATATATTTTAAATATTTTAAATCTATTTCTGGCCATATTCCTTCCTCCTTCTGCCATTGTTTCGGATGTTACTCGGTGTCTTTTCATTGGTTTCATGAGTCTGCTTTTACAAAGCAGAAAAATACACCTCTAGTCAGGACACAGAGAGAGAAAAGATACAGGCATAGTTATTAAAAATAAAACAAAAAACCTGAAACCAAACAGAAAAGAAAAACCCCCCAAAAACCCCAAAACCAAAACAAAAACAAACCAAAATTCCCCAAAACANCCTAAACACTGTGCTCTCCCAGCACAGGGTGTTTCTGTCTGTAATGGCTGCAACGGGCTGGGTGGCTCAGGGTCGTCTCTGTGAGGGACAGCTGGGGCCGCCCCTGCCTGACACAGATGGATTCTGTCAGTTCCAAGGGTTCACCACAGGCACTGCTCAGCCCCTCAGGTGACACCTCAGGGAACTTTTTTAAAAAAGCAGAAAAAAATGCCAGACAGACTGAGGAAAAGGGGGGGGGGGAAAGAGCCAGAGACAATCCTGCAGGCACCAGGGTCAGCGAAGAAGGAGAGGGAGGAGGTGCTCCTGGCACCGGAGCAGAGATTCCCCCACAGACCATGGAAAAGCCCAAAGTGGAGCAGAAGAAAATGTCCTGAAAGAAACGTGGCCTGTGGAGAGGACTCCATGCAGGATTAGTTTGGTCCTAAAGAACTCCAGGCCTGTGGAAGGATCCATGCTGGAGGAGTAAAAAATACGTGAAGTGTTGGAAAAGAGCTGCTATGGACTGGCCACAGCCCCCTTTCCTCGTCCTCCCTGTGCCAGTTGGGGTGAAGGGAATGAAGGCATGAAGTTGAGCACGGCAAGAAATGTTGGTGTGGGAGCAAGGTGTTCTAGTTTTCATCCTTGTTTATCACTATCCAATTCTGTTTAAATTGGAAATAAGTTAATTTTCCTCTAGTAATGTTCTGGTTTTTCCTTGTGACAGTGATTGGTAAATGATCTCCCTTTCTTTTACCTTCACCCATGAACTTTTTCATTCATTTTCTTTCCCTGATGGGAAGGGAATGTAAGAGAGCAGCTATGAAGGACTTTGCCATGTAGCTAAGGAAAAGCTACAACAGTATCCAGAGAGAGAAATAGGGTTTTTGTTTAAGTTTTTTATTTATTATATAATATATATTTTAAATATATATTTTAAATATTTTAAATCTATTTCTGGCCATATTCCTTCCTCCTTCTGCCATTGTTTCGGATGTTACTCGGTGTCTTTTCATTGGTTTCATGAGNTTTTTTTTTTTTTTAGATTTAAAACCATAACCTGAAACTGTCTGGGACAGAAAATACATTTTGATCAAAAGTATAGTGATTGAGTAAATTTTTTTTTTTGATAAGGTAAAGATTTTCCATTATGGATGAAGAAATGGGATTCCCTATTGCAAGTCAATGAGTTGCCTTATTGTAGAAGAAGAAAAAATAGAGTTAATATATTTTGATGCATTAAAAATGCATTCTTAGTATTGCCCTTGAATTCTATTAAACATTTTTCTTTGACTAGCATTCCAAAGATAAGTTAATAGCTTTTCAATTCTCAAACCTACTGAAATCAATTTACTTCTATGTTTTTTAACTTTTCTTTTTTACACTTAAGGTGTATGGTATGAAAGCTGAGATGAGGTATTTCTCCTCGCTATCAAATAATTTGCCAGTTTGTCCACTCTTTGCGTTTTTTTTTTTTTGCAGAGAAACTGTTATTCTTCTTAGCGATATTAAGGAAGGTGTTGCATGTACACCTGCAGTATAGCAAGGATGCGTATTCACAGACCTAAAGGTCCTCTTAATATGTTCTATGGTAAGTACAGAACATATCTTTTTAAAAATCTCACTTAATATATACCTGTGATTTTTAACTATCTATAGAATCTTGCTCTGAACTTTCTTAACATAGGTTGTACATATCTATAGCATACATATGTATATCTGTGTGAGAATTTGTGTATATCTATCTCTATGTGTCTATCCAAATCAGACTTTTTTCTTGGTGGATTTTCTTCTTTTTTTTTTTGCCTCTTTTAGGAGAAATTATATTCCAGAAGGGCTCCATTTCATGAAGAAGTTTATGAGGAAACTTCTATGTCTTAGGTATTCTTCTTTAGTCTGAAGGCATCAACTACCTTGCTGTGTGTTTAATATGCAGTTAGATATTCATTATTAAGCACTGCATGAAACATCATCACTGCAAACCAACCACATTATTTCAGTCTGGCTAAAACTAATGAATTTTCAGTTTGGGCCAAACAAAGATCAGTAAAATTAAGCTGGAGATGCACAACTTCCCTTGCCCAGAGGAAAAGCAAAGATTTACCTCCCTATTTCCATTTAACAGTACTGCAGAGCCACAATATTTTAAACATATTTCTGGCCATATTCCTTCCTCCTTAGGACAATTACTGAATTTACCGTTCATCAAAAGTAGAAAAAATATTTATAGGTGGATAACTAATTTCTCATTTTTATGCTGAATTTGCACAAAACAAAACCTTGCACAGCTGTTCTTTGGAAGATAAAAAGGATTCAAATTACTGTAGCAGACTTGTGAGTAGAAACGTTTTCAGATTTTCAGGATATCAAATGGCATGGGGAAAGGGAAAGATTTTTCTTTTTTCCCCTCTGGATTGTTTGCATCTAGAAATATTTTATCATTTACTTATTCCTAATTGATTATCTTTCAAGCATGGGTAGAGTATTTTTGCTACTGTAGAATGTGTGGAATGAAAAACAAATAAATAAAGAAGTTCACCTTTTAATCACTAGAAGAGACATCCAGAGTGAGAACTTTGCTAAGGGAACAATTAAAAAGGCTCACAGTGGTTTTGAGAGTGATGCTGGTTTTATGTCCACAATTTACTTTAATTATCTAGGCAATTATAAAAATGTCCATCACCTTACAATCAACAGGTCACAGAGACTTCCTTGAAGTAAACTTGGGTGTGTAATAAAACTAGTATGTAAGTATTTGGCATAGAAATAAATGTAGTTAAAATAAACAGATATCAAAGAAGTGTTTTACTGAAGGAAATACAGCAAGTGCATGCAAGCAGAAAATAAGAGAACTAAGAGGGAAAACTAGATTTTATTGAAAGGAGACGTGGTGTTTCATTTCTGCACAGAATCTATCCAATATAACACTTGAAATATTGAATTTTCTTCAAAATTGCTACCTTATTTTGAAATGAATGTAAGGCATCTCAATTTCCCTTTAGATTCTCCCAATCACTCATCATCTAGATTTTTTGGTGTCAGCATGATGGGGACTATTTCAGGCATTTCTTCTCCCTGCTTGATTTACCAGGAGACATGTCATGAGATTCACCTGGCCAGCAAATCAGATCTGAAGAGGCGGAGGAGGACAATGACATGACTTCTAGCAGTCAGCCATTCATTAGATAGAAGTACCCTTCAAAAAATCAGTGCCTGCCTCAGGTGAAATAGATGTCAAATTTGCCTGAAGGACACGGAACAAAGAGTACTGCCAACTCATACTACACACATCAAAACAGCCCACAGCTGAATTGCCCTTTTTCCTATTAAAACAAAATTTCTCCTTGTGTGGGTGTTGCATAAAATATGTATTTTAATGTATTTATGTATTCATAAATACATGTATTCATGTATTGTATGTAATGTATTCAGCTTAAAATGTATTTTAATTATTTACACTGATGTCACAATTTCCTCTACAGAAGAAAAACAAATATTACATAAGATAATTTTCAGTGTTGGACCAATTCTTGCTGTCTCAGACCTGTGGAAAGATAGGAGGATTAATCAGTCTTCATGTTTTTGGTTTTTTTTTTTTTTTTAACTGGTCAGTGAAATGTTTGGCAATAACTTTCTAGCTATTGTTTCACTAACAATTCTGCCTGTTACAAAAAAAAAATGTCCTGTGATGAGATACTGCCTCCTGCAAAGCTAATCTTACCTACTTATTACCAGCAACTCATTTCCTTCAATTCTGCTGAGTGTTCTAGGTTCCTTGGACATGATAGCAAGGGGAAGTTTATTTCCTCACACTTTCAGTAACTGGATTCCAGATTTACCTGTTGAATATTTCAGGAGATTCATTCTGTTAAAAAAATTCCAAGTTTGGCTTACTAATACATCTAAGGTGGACCGAATATTCATACTATTTACCTGTTCTTAAAAACAGGCTTCTCTTCAACCTCAGCCAGATTGTGAGGCAGGTGAAATCTCGAGCATGATTGGGTCTACTGAAGGGTTTGCAGACACATCACTTGGATAACTTGAGTACCTTGCTCCTAGAGTAGGTACTATTTCATCCATGTACTTCTGCTACTTGCCAACAGAGGACAGCTCTATGCCACACCTGCCTTCTAATGCAGCATTTTCAGAAAAGTTCAGGTCATAATAAACAAAGTATTGAATCAGGTGTATGAACCTCAATATCTCTTTCTCTATGGATGTTAAAAAAATAAATAAATAAAAACACCTAAACATATTTAAGTTGTACCACAAAGACTGTAAGAGGTGTATTGGATCATCTCTTGCCACATTTCCCATTTAAAACAGATTCAGAATGGCTCTTCCAGTAAGAGGCTGCAAGACAGCATTGAATCTACTTCCTAAAGCAAGTAATTAATTGTTCAGTGATATTAGATTTTTTACCTTGCTAAACAATTTTTTTTTTACTAGCCTGAATTGTCTTTTGCCAAGGTGTTTATACTGTCAAGCAACATTGACTTTTTTTTCTTTCTTTTTTTTTTTTTTTTCACTCATGATATTAGAAAAATCAGGAATGGTAGACCTCAAAAGTTTCATGCAAAGCTTCATGGTCCTTTGTCTATAAATAGGGATAATTTTTTTGTGGTAACAGAGATCTGAACACCCATGACTATTTCTAATACTTGTTGAAAAAAAAAAACAGTGAATGTGAGAAAAGTCTGTCCTAAAGCATTTCCCTTTGAATTTTGAGAGGATTTTTTTTCCATTCATATTCTCATGGCCATTTCAACTAGTGATGCTTATTGATCTATTGAACAGACAGAAAAAAAAAAAATATCTGGTGCTGCATTTTGTCAGTTTAAAATGCCTTGTTCACTTCTGCCAAGTGGGAAACAAATGCGAAAAATAGCCAAGTTACTTGATTCCTTCAATAAAGTCTCTTTTAAAATGAAGAATTTTAAATAGAGAAGTTGTCTCATTGTTTTTCACCTGCTACTCATGTATTGGAAGCAGAAAATGCTCCTTTCCTGAATTAAATAAATGGTTCAAAGGGAAAGTTTTGAGTACTTCCAATGCTACTACTCTGAATTATTACTCTGATTTGGGAAAGTAGGAGGGCTCTGCAGAGAGACCTGGAACTGTTGGATAGATGGGCAGAGTCCAACAAGATGGAGTTTAATAAGTCCAAGTGCCGAGTCGGGCACTTTGGCCACAATAACCCCTGCAATGCTCCAGGCTGGGGTCGGTGTGGCTGGACAGTGCTCAGGTGGAAAGGGACCTGGGGGTGTGGGTTGACAGCCAGCTGAACATGAGCCAGCAGTGTGCCCAGGTGGCCAAGAAGGCCAATGGCATCGTGGCCTGTATCAGAAACAGTGTGGCCAGCAGGAGCAGGGAGGTCATTCTCCCACTGTACTCGGCACTGGTGAGGCCACACCTTGAGTGCTGTGTCCAGTTATGGGCCTCTCAGTTTGGGAAGGACGTTGAGATGCTTGAGTGCGTCCAGAGGAGGCAACGAGGCTGGTGAGGGGCTTGGAACACAAGCCCTGTGAGGAAAGGCTGAAGGAGCTGGGGTTGTTTAGCCTGGAGAAAAGGAGACTCAGAGGTGACCTTATCACTCTCTACAACTCCCTGAAAGGAGGTTGTAGTCAGGTGGGGGTCGGTCTCTTTTTCCGGGAAGCAACTGGCCGAACCAGAGGACACAGTCTTAAGCTGTGCCATGGGAAATTTAGATTGGATGTTAGGAAAAAGTTTTTTACCATAAGACTGATAAAGTGCTGGAATCATCTGCCCAGGGAGGTGGTGCAGTCACCATCCCTGGATATGTTTAAAAAAAGACCGGATGTGACACTCAGTGCCCAGCTTAGTTGAGGTGGTTTTAGGGCACGGGTTGGACTCTATGATCTTAAAGGTCTCTTCCAACCTTATGATTCTGTGAACCTGTGATCAAAACCCAAAGAATTATTTCCAGCTAGGAGTGCAACCATCCTTGTGAAAATGCCATTTTCACACCACATTTCCCCAATTTAGCACATGAAATACTTTAATTCTCTTAGACTTGGTGAATTTTATTCTCAATCAATGAAGATAACTGAAATAAAGAGTTTCAGACATAGATTTTGTGATGACTTCTTTTGTGACCACTGACCCCAGTGTAGGTGATCTTCAGAGCTAATGTTGGGCATTTTAAAAAATAGATTTTAATATCAAGTAAGAACTTTCTATTCCTGCTTGGTGTATTATGCTTTTGGAAACTACAGTATTCTGACAGTTTTGAGGCCAGGACTAGAAAGATGGACTTTTCAGCCTTGGCTACTCCAGACACCACTCCCAAGGAAAGGCAAAAGATTTGTCAGTAGCAGCCCTACCACTCCCTAGCCTTGCAGTTTCCTTGGAGAAGCCTGGAGGTGAAAGCTGGGAGAACTTTGTTACAGGGGCAAGAGTCTCTTTATGCCCAACTAGATGAGACTGCAGTTTGTTTGCTGCACAAGCATGTAAGGACACATCTGCCAAGTATTTCCTATGTAGCATTGACCATGACTTATCCAAGGATTAGATGAACAAAAAGGAAAACCTTGCATTTCCTGAATTTAATTTTGTGGAGCTTAGCCATGGTTCACTTTCTGACCTTGTGTTTACAGGATTTTATTATATGAAAGCACTACCCTTAGGAAAGGGACTTAACAGAATTTAATAGAGATTAATCCAAAAGGTCTAACTGAATTATTCTAGCAAATCTTAATCTAGAATTTTTTTTTTCATGGATGTTCTTGAACCAGAAGAATCCTTTGTAAAGCATAGAAGAAAACTGTATAAATTTAAGCACTGTAGATATATGTGCAAATGTAGGAGAGCTTGCAGATTTGACATAAGATAATTAATGTCAGTAAGCAGAATATAGCAACGTACAGCTTTCAAAGTAGTTGCATATTTTAAAAACTGCAGCATATTTAATTAACCATGAACATAACAGTTCATGATCTTGGAGCATAAAGCTGTAGAAATCTAGGTATATACATGCAATGTTACAGAAAACAGTAATGGCAGTAATAGCAATCTAGGAAAATTAAAGGTGTTCAAGTAAATATCAGAAAAAACATGAACTTCAAGTGAAAGGCAGTTTTGTAGTTAGGCAATTATTTGTTTTACCCCTTACTGCTTGAAGAATATTTTTGGTTGGTAGGTTACTATGAGAAGTAGAAAGGGGCTGAAGAGAGGAATCTGATAATACCCTGCACTTTTTATGTCAACATGAGATCTTATGCTATGTATGTTTGTATCTTAAGCAATATACCACCCTTAATGAGGTATTTCAATTTCAGTCAAACGTCAAAAATTGAAAAAGAAAGATATGCTAAACATTTTACAAATTTTTTCATTAATTAACACATTCCTGCAATACAAAATACTTCCACATGCTACAAAGTAGGTCTAAGTTGAACAAATTAACAGTGATGCCAAAATATGGGAAAAACAGGGGCTATAATAACAACAAAAATTAATTACTTAAGATATCTTTAGTTAAGTTTTAATACAGACAAGCATACTTTGACACCCAGTTTTAAATTCTAAAAGGTATGAAGAGAATGTAGGATAATTTTAATGATAACTCTCCTACATTCCAGGGAATCTTAAAATACAAAAAGCAAAGCTGCTGTCAGCTAGTTGGCAAATGTTTTCCCAGGACAGCATATCGGTGATGATACTAGAGGCCTGAACAGCAGAAAGTGATGGATGAGTTTGTGTCTTGCCATCTCAAAGCCAAAATAAGTTGGTTTGACTTCATCTGCACAGTATCACATTTAAGATTGGGGGTGGAGGAAGAGAAACTTGTGCAGGCAATCTGGCAGGGAAAGAGAGGGATGACACTGAGAATCTACATATGCTTCCCACTGCCAAGGCAGCATTTCTTCTGCTCTCCTTTGGATGAGAGCCTTTGATCATAAACATTCCCCCGAGGTTTCTGGGACAGAAGCTTGGAGAGAGGTGCCCAGATGTTGTCTCGGTGCTCCCTTAGTTCTGACCCTGCCTACAGCCACAGCTGCCACTGCACCCTCTTCCACAAAAACTTCTTGCTAGAATATCCTCCTGAAAAGGTGAAATTTGCAGAATGGCACTAAAAAAAAGATGGTTTCATATTCAGATCCAGAGGTAACTGAAACTAGAGTTTTCATTCTCCAGCTGATGCAGGTTTCATACAAATCCTTTTTTCCTGTTTCTTTGTGGAGGTGTTTTGGTTTTTATTTTCTCTTCCAGCACACTAGTGGGTGATACTATATTGAAGTAGGATGCTGGAAACAGGATAATTTAGTAAGAGCATGAAAACAATAAGTGTTCCATGTGCTTGCTAAATGACTGGAAAATTCATATTATATGGACTTTAGCAAGGCTTTAAGTTTTATTTTTATTTTTTTTTAAAGATACTTGTTCTAGTTATTAGCAATGCATTATTAACAAACTGTTTAGTTCTGCATGTATATCCAGCCCAGTTTCTGAACAGCTAAGATTTGGATAAGTGGAATGCACTTTTCATTCAAATTCAGATGCTAACCAAAAGGCCAATGAAAACCTGTAGTAAATTCTTCTTAAAATACCAGATTTAATAAGATTTTATTTAGTCCTTTCTTTCAATGCATAAAAGATGCAAAGACCCCTATAGGCAGGTGATAATAGCTCTCATCAAATATACTTTTCATTTTGTTTTAAGACAGATGGGTTAGTTTTGACCTTTTCACAGTTCATGTTAGGATCTATTGTTCTGCCAACTTTGGCATTGCTGAAGCCCAGTTTATTACCAGAAGTCAAAGAGACAACAGAATCTTTCTATCTTTGTTGTGTATAAAAATTTCAATCTTGCAATTTAATATTTTTTCACAAGATGCTGATTTTTAAAACTGATCAGAATGTTTGGAGCTTGCCACTCTATCTGAATGACAGGGATATGATTGGTTTGGTTAGTGATTGATTTTTTTTTTTGTAAATATACCAAGCTAATGCTATTTCCCAACTTTAATTAAACATGTAAATTATTTACTTACATAATGAAAGTTATTGTATTGGCAGGTTCCTTGCATTTTTATACTGCCCAATGGCAGAAAAACATCACATTATCAAACCACTTCATTGTTTAATCCTCATTCCATTTGATCTTATTCATGTTTGGATATGAATAGAAAAGGCCTATCAGTTTCAGGATCCACATGTTACACTGTGCATAGAGATCGAGCTACTGTAAGCCACTTGTCACAACCACAATTCAGTGCTTGATACTTTATTTCTTTAAATTATTATTCCACACTTTTTGTTATAAATTTTGTATCTAAGCAAATGCTTAATGGATTGGTCTGTGGAAAAAGTAATGTAAAGTAAAATAGTGCTGATTTTTGTCCTCTTTCTGTTCAGCAATACTGATCCTACCAGTCCCATTTGGTGAGGTTAGAAGATGCTCTTGTGCCCCTTTGCCTACCCCGTTTTTCCAGCACAAGTCTGATGCTGAGGTTTTGTTGCTACATTGACATATAATTTCATTAAAAGTGAGTTAGAGTAAGTTTTGTATGTACTTTGTGTCACCCTGTGTGATGATCCTCATGGAACAGGAAAGCTGGATACATGAGTCAGCTTTGAAGAGACAGAGGGTGGTAGGAGGAGTGGCCAAAAGTCTTAATTCCCTCCTGGTGTAAACCAGCATAATCTGTGGAGTGGCATGAACAAAAATACGATAAAAAAATCAAAATAATGAGGCTGAAGAAAGTGGCTTTGAATGCATGGGTTTATTAAATGTCTTGTATCCATCTGTATGTACACAGCAAAATGAATAATGTGAAATGCTGAAAGAAGCTGAGCATTTTTTTATTTTTGTCAGTAAGACATTCAGCATCTGTAAGAGTGAGGTTGTTTAATACTACATGGAAGGATTTATTAATTCCCAAGGGTCTCATTAATCCTTACAGGACTAAGTATGTGTTAATACCAGGGCTAGAAAACTGTCACTGTTTAGCAGCTGGCTTAAATGACCTCACTCAAATTGCATCCATATTTCAGAATTCTGCATCCAAGTTTTTCAAAGCAGAACCTGCTTTCTTTAGTGGAAGCATAATCTTGTTTAACTTCATGGAACAATTAGCATTGGCAAAAGGAAGAGCTCTTCTGCCTCAATGAGAAACTCATGTGTTACACTATAGATTGTTTCAGGACTTCAACTAATTAGCTCCTTATATGAGTGAAGGAAATTCCTGCAAAAATTAATAGTGCTCAAATTACCTACTTTAGAAGTGATCCCAAAAAGAGTTACTTCCTCAAAGGGATGAAAGCTGTGCAGTAGTATATGGAATGAATGGCAGAAGTATAGTTCAAAGCAGCAGATATGAATGACCCATTCTCCAAATCCTTTGCCCTGAAGTTGTGAGATCACCAGTAGTCTTTTTGCTGTACACTGCCATGTGACATGTGTGTCAGAGACAGAGTATGTACCTGAGGACTCTGTTCTTATTTCACAATTCTCTCCTCACACAAACTTATTATTCAATCTAAAATAATGTCAGAAGCTACAATAAGGCATATTTTAGATTTCAACTGTAGCACATTATTTAAAAGAACTGGAGTTGTGAACATTTGTCTTGCTTTGACATTTTTTAAAGGACAAACAACTGACCTAGAAATTGATCCAGTGGAGATGGTACTGAATATCTTCTATCACATTTTCTTTTCACAGTTTGTGGCACTGCTGAGGAGAATTTTTCTGCATGCTACTGTATTTGACCTAACACAGGTATTCTCACGTAAGACATAAGTCCTTTATGAGCACACTTGTCATCTCTACTAATAAATGGAAAGACCACTGCCATGATTTTAAAAGGGACATAACTCAGAGATATATTTTACCAATTATATATGTAGATTAAATCAGCAGACCTTATTGTTAGCAGGCTAAGAAATTCTATACCTCTTGCAAATTTTTTAAAACAGAGAAAGCAATTCCCCTTTCTCTTCATGTGGCTAAGTAGAGTTGTTCTTGAATTTGAGTTTAAGGTAAAGCCAGCACTTCCATTGTAGCCAGATATTCTTACTCAATATGCAAAAATGCTGAATGGAAATAGTAAATAAATTGTATCAAGTTTAAAAGTAACCTCACATTTGCAGTGTACCTATTAACAAAAAAAAAAATCCATTTTAGTCTGATATTCCTGCATTCTGTGACAAATAAAAATCAGTGTGTCAAAGTCCAGTGTCAAATAAAAATCATGTTTTAAATATTGGTCAAATACTGTTCTAAACTGAATATTGACTCTGAGGGCAACTGACTTGAGTTTTCCTTTTTAATTTTGTCCTAAGGACATTTTTTTTTGAGTCTGTCTTGGTTAGAAAGAACAAAGATTTCTGGTCTAGTTAGTGGGCCTGAAAGTTAACTTGAAACAAAAAAAAGTAGTCTGCAAACTTACAATGGGATTCTGCAAAAAGGATGCCTTTAGTTATACTCCAGTAGTGGCAGCTGTCTAACACTTTATTTCCTTCAGTGGGTTTTGCATGGGAGTTTATCAAAACAGATTAGTTGTGCTGAAGTGTTATATTTTTTCTTCTGTAATTATACTACATTTCTAAAACCAGTGCAAAAAGATAAATGAAAAGTTCATTGTAGTCTTTAGGTCATTATCACTAACAAATATAACTTGTGACAGTTATGTACATACAAGTCTTCAGGGCACTAAAGTAATTATATTTATCTTATCACAACTGTATGCTAAAATATTTTTTTTATGTATAGTTTTAGTGAAAATATATTTGGTATTATATATAGCACTTCATACTTAACTGCATAATACAACATCACTTTTTACAACAATATTTAGTGTCAGAGTCACATTTTCTTTACTTGTTAGCTCCTCTGAATGTAGTAAATGAAGAACAGATTTCAGTAGTTCTCTTTTTTTCATGAACTATAATGAAAGGTATTTCATTTTAGATAGAAAATGTTCAGTTACATGATGAAAATGTTCATCCCCTTACAAGTTCTGAAGTTATATTGATTTCTCACATTATCAAAATAGTACTAGTCAGGATCAAGAAGTCTCTATTTATTTTGTTATCCCAGAAATTAAAATATTTATAGCAGGAACAGTTCCTCATTTAGCTGCTGCTGCTGTTTAATGAAATGTACTGGGGTTTATTTCAAACTGACTCTTATACAACACTAAATTATTCAGAATGGTTAATTACCTCATCCATGATAGAAGTACCTAGTGCATCTATTGATTGATGCTCATTTGCATTTGGATCTCTTAGCTGGGATGTGTTTTGGTGTCTCTTTATTTCCTGCCAATCAGTGGCAGCACAGACCTGTAATTTGGTGTGTATGTACAGCTTGGTTATTCATTTATTTTAAATAAACTATCTGTTGTTCTTTTCTTTATAGGACTGTTTTTCTATCTTTTTTCCTGCCTCATTACTTCCTCTTAACATTTTGGGATGCAGATTTTATGCCAGTGTTTGGGGATTAGTTCCATGACTAAGGTAATGTTAATAGAAGGTTGTGCTGCCTGGAGTCCTGTCTGTCTTTACATTGTTGAGAGCAGGGGAAGAACCATGAAGTAGGGCGTGATTAAACAAACTCATCCCAGTTTTGGCAGCTCTGCCTGACTCTCATTGTGAGAATGACCCAGGTGTTTGCAGGATTATAGGAGCCAGGAGCTCTTGCAAGGCTGCTGCACACGAGGCAAATGTACTGCAGAGACTT
The DNA here is from genome assembly GCA_013397555.1 of Urocynchramus pylzowi. Taxonomy (NCBI): domain Eukaryota; kingdom Metazoa; phylum Chordata; class Aves; order Passeriformes; family Fringillidae; genus Urocynchramus; species Urocynchramus pylzowi. The sequence continues at coordinate 314,131 of VZRH01003034.1, read as the reverse complement.
TGTGGTCATGGTTAACACCCTTCCCAAAATAACTGCAGCTTCATAGCTTTTGATTCACAGCTCCCTTTTTCCTGGTTGGCTAAGCATGCAAGGAAAATATATAGATATTTCAAGAGACACTCTCAGTCACTTTGTCAGTTATTTTTAGAGTTTTATGTCCCTAAAGGTATTCCAATATACATCTGAAAGCCTGTTTAGTGTCTCTGGAGTGATCCTTTATTCCCTGCAAACGCAGTGGCTCCAACTATGTCAATTCATGTGCAATGCACATAGAAATCACTTGCTGTCCTTTAGTTTTCTTAAGGGCATGGAATCCACACTCTTGTCTCAAATATTTGCCTGTGCCATTCTAGTGAAAGCTCTATAAAAAAGTGCTTTATACTGCTTCCTAACCTTTTTGTTTTAAGTGCTGCAAAGCTGATACAGGACTGGTTTTTTTTTTTTCAGTATTGGTATTGAAAACATTTAAAATTCATACAGAAATTGTTCATTTGGTCAGGAAAAATTATATTAGAAAATACCACTTTATTAGAAACTTCCAATTTTCTATATCTTGGAAATAAAGATTCTCTGCAATGATGATTAACCAGCAGTGGCGATATAAATGAAAACCCAATTTTACAACCTTAGTCAGTCTTCTGCTACCATCACTATCACATAGCTGTTTCCTTGCCAGCATTTTTTTTACTAGGACCAAAGAGTAATAAGGAGAACATTGTTTTCACAGAAGGATATTTTTCTAGCACTGTTGTCTTTAACCTATCTGGAATATCTTCAAGGTCTGCAATTCAAAATTATGTTCTAACTTTTAAAGCTTTTAGGTTGCTGGTGGTGCATTGCCTCAGTTCTGTTACACATGCTTTAATTTCCGCAATTTGCTTAGTTAGCTGTGAAACCATCACCTTTGAACCTGGCACATCTGCCAAAATACAGATATGAAAATAACATCAGGGAAAACTTGCTGTCTGCACTATACTTAGCTATCTACCTAACCTTACTTATTTGCAGTATAACAGATGAAAACACCACAGTATTTTTGATTTGGAAAGGGGAGAAAAAACACATTGATTTAAAATATTTTTCATGTTGTGTGATAGCTTTTTTTTTTTTCCCAATCTCTTGTATTATACTGGTTAGCTAATAAACATAAAGATCTGGAAACAAGTGCACTTCCTAAAGTTTGCATCAGAAACCATGTAAAATTTTACATCTTCACTGCTAGAATGGAGAGTAATCACCTCGAAGTGTCACTTGGATGCAGAAATTTGAAAGAGAACTGAAAGCATTTAGAGTTAATAAAAGTGGATAGTTATGTAATTCTAAATAAGAAAATAGTACTCCAAGAATTTCTGCTTGCTGACTCTGTAACCATATGCAGAAAAACCATTTGCTCTAGCTCATAATGTTTTTTTCACTTACAGTGAATGCTTGTGATTAATGCTGTCATTTATAAATGTGAGTCTGGATTGCTTTTAAGGAATAATTACCTACCTGTGCTTTTACATTTTTCTTTCAGTCTTACAGAATAATTCGTCATTAGGAATAATCATACATTGTTCATTTTCTCCAAGTAAGCTGAATATTTGAAGTAAGTGGTAAATTATTTATGTTAGGGTATATCAGAAATTCTTCCCTTCTCTCAGTTTCTGTCTTTTACTGCCAGCTCTCTGTAATATATACAAGTGTCCTAACCAGAAAACATAAAGTCTGCATGTGGAAATGCACTTATGTGCTTATTTGCTGCAGTTAGAAACAAACAAACAAGAAACAAACAAACAAACAAACAAAAAAACAGCAAAAAAGTAAAACAAGGATCCTATATATAACTATACTGGAGTTCATGAGTTTAACTATGTAAAAATGTAGCTTTTCGGCCTCTTTCTCTTCCTGGGTGTTTCAAGTTCTTTTCAAGAATGTTTCAAGACATATCAAGATGAGTGATGCAACTTTCAAACCTCAGTGACTCAAACCTCTCTGACTTGTGCCTAATGTTATGTATGCATTAGATGTTTAAGGGCTGGGTTTTAACTTCTAAGCCTAATGACCTACTGCCATCAAGCTGGGGTTGAAGGTCCTTACTGAAGTTTGTCTTGTTTCAAATTAACAGGAAACTGCTGATATTTGGTTTTGTGGAACTGCCAGGAGAATTCACAATTGAATTCACTCTTGGTTGGGAGGTAACCAGGACAGAAGCAGCATCAAGGAGCAATTTCTCCAGTGGTGATAATGAGAATCACATTCTTATCCTGCACTGACTCTGCCTGACTCACAGCAAACTGCAAAATTCAGAATCAGGACAACTAGGGACCAGGATATGCATGAAAAAACCCCCAAATTCACATTATAGCTTAGTGTATAATACTTACACATTGTTCTCAATCCTGACAGTGTTCCCTGACCTATAAGTCTGTGCCTAGGAACAGGTGAAGAGGTAGTAAGAAAGTAAAGAAGTAGATTGGCACTGGATCATTTTATTAGCTATCATTTATGATTTTATCCCACTCCAAAATGACTAAGAAAACCGGGTATTTGGGCCAGAAGTTATTTTATGGCATGTTTGAGCAAGCTATCATTTGGGTTTCAATTATAAAGAGAAGTTTCTAATACGAATAACTGTGATCTGTACTTTTAATATTGTGATAAAGGAAAGAATTTTTAGTTGAATAAAAGTCATACCAGCATGATATCCATTGCCACAGAGCTAAAATTCATAGGAAAATAGCATTTTCTGTTAGTATCAAAGATTTATTTTCAAAGCTGTTAGGTTATGTATGCACCTGGTGAGTTCCTTGTTTGCTGAATGCTGCTGTGTTATCATTGTAGACAGCTCTGTGATCCAGAAACACCTGATCAATGACCAGAATGAGACCATTCCAAAGCATATGATTTCTTGTAAATTCTCCCTGCGCTGAGAAATATGGCTGCCTCTAACACACATTTTATTAAAACAGCTTTTAGCTTCTGGCTTGTTGGCAGGCTAAAATCATGTTTGCCAACTGTAGCTTCTGATCTGAATGATCAGGCAAGCACAGATAGAAGTAAGTCATTAAAAGAGGTTTTCTCAGCTGTCTATCAGGCTCCCAAAACCCCCATTCTCACTGCAGTAATTAGCCAGAGCTGAATTTCAGGGTCATGTTCATTCCCTGAGATTTGTGCTCACTGCTTCAAAAGGAACCTTGACTAAGCTGCACTCTGCAGTTTATGAGTAGCCTCTTCCTCAGTGTGGCGCCTTACTTCAGTGTGGTACTTACTCCATTGGTACAATACCTCCATCACAGTTAATGATGTGTTTCCATTGATAGAAACTCAGGGTACACACAAAAAAACCCTACAGCACTCTACAACTAGGTATGCTTTTTGCACTGGGAGACCAGAGCTTGGAGAAAAATGCTACAGAGCACAACTATTAAAATTTTTTTACAAAGTCCAAAGTAAGGTATCTACATTTCCCTTATGGTGTAGGGAGAATTAAACTTATATGTGTTTTTTTTAAGATAGCAAGCTTGGATATTAGGACCTAAAAAGGCAGGGTTTAAACACTAAGACATAAATTTATTTCATTACCTAGTAAATCACTAAAACAAGCAGCACATGGGAGTTAAATAGAATAATTTGTTATGGTTCAATATAGTCATCAGTCTAGACCCCATGGGACCCAGCAAAAAAATATTTAGTCCTATGTAGAAGATGATTTCTCTTCACAAGATTATTTTACTGCAGGCAGATTTATTTGGGAGCTAAGCCTGTGCTCCAGATTTTTTATGTGTTTTCTTGATCATTTCTTCAACTCTTATTGGACCTACTGCTGAAACTTTGTCTCCAGGATGCCTGAGATATGTCCATGATGGTTCACTCAGTTAAAAGCTGCTCTGCTCTCTGGAGCAGACTCTAAAAGACACAGCCACACACTCCTCAAGGGCTCCTGGAAATTTTTTATCTTTAGTTATCTATGAATGATAGAATGACAGAAGAGCAGGGGGGAACTTAAGTGCTGATTAAAGCTCAAGTGCTCTGTCTTTTGTGACTGGTGCTTTGGAATACATTATAAATGACTTTTGAAAAAAAATAATTTCAGGGTAACAAATCAATACTTTAAGTCAGGCATCGCTTCTGGCTGAGTGACACATGTTAGAGCAATACATGAATAACCTTTTTCATGAGTAATTTCTAGGGCACATTGGGGTGGCTACTTTTAAGTCAGTATATAATTATCAGTTGAATGCCACTGTAATTTTTATTTCTGTACAGAATGGGGGAGGGGGGGAGGAGACAAACTCTTTGTCCAAGAGCATACCTACTAATCTATCAACAGTGTTTAATGCATTGATTCTACAGGAGACAGATAACTTACCAGGATTGGTGCTTCTGTATATGCACACATATTTTACAGGTACATCTGTGCATATAAATTTAGCAACATTTTATGAGTGCTAAATAAGTAAGACCAGTATCTTTTGAGAAAAAAAAAAAAACACTTCTAGTGCTTGACACACACGGCACAGTGAAAGGCATGGCAAGGGGGCTGCTTGAGTAGGAGTAAATGGGTGAAGAAATTGAGAAAATTAAGGGGTTCAGAACAGCAATGAAGATAAGCAGGCTTCAGAGTCTTTCAGAGGTGAGGATTAAAAGCTTCAAATAAGTGTAAACTATGGGGGACTCTGTGAATGTGTGTGTGGGTAATGGTAGAAGTGAGGAGTCACATTGTAAAAAGAAGTAGAGGGGATGGTCATAGGGAAGGATTACTGGAGCCAGGACAGAAGTATGTTCATTTACTTCTTCACCTTTTGGGTGAAATTTCCAAGCTTCTGTATAGAAATAAAATGGATAAAAAATAAAGCATTGTGAATATGACTAGGGTAGGCAACACCTGGTTTGGTTCTTTGTGGATTTTTTGGCATGTTAATTTAATTTCAACACAGCTTAGACTTTGGCGTTTAAAGTTCAATATGATTTTTTTAAGAAGCATGAGGTCTTGATTCTTGTATCATTACTTGCATTACTTCTGTCTTCCTTATATTGCAATATTTTGATTGAAAAATAAGGTATAGTGGTCAAAAAAAAAAAAGGAGGGAAAAATCCCCTAACAGTGATATACAGACCTTCCTTGCCTCTTCAGTACTCATACAGGTGGTTTGGAAAAATCAGCAGAGCTTGTCCAGGATATCAGTGAGCATCTCATCTCAATTATATCCTTCAGTGCTCCTTCAAAAGACAGAGCATGTGCTTGTTATCTAAAAGAATAGTTTCAAACAGGAGGAATAGACCAATGGCTTCTTTATGAGAAATCCAGCTTCCTGCATAATAGATTGCACTAAAATTCTATTTTTCAAACCACTTTTTTTATTTACTTCTATTCATGAAATCCCAAAGAAGCAAAATTGAAATGTTTTTCTTCTTTTTTAAATTGACCAATACTTTTCTATTTAAAGGTGATTTGCAACCCCTTACTGATCTTTATTACTGAGATTTTTGAAATAATTTTACCAATCTGTTTAAAATAACCTGTGTAACTTAATTTCCAGCAACCTTAGCCACCATTTTTAGTTTGAGATTAAGTAGAACTAACACTCCTATGTGACTTTTTCCTATATTGGTTTACTTTCTGAAAGATTAATTACACATGCAAATTTACACTTCATTTCTTTATGGTTTGCTTTATGAAAAAGTCACAGAGTATTGCTATTCTTGCACCTAATTTTTGTGGGGTATTTTTTAGATGTGACTGAGACAAATATTTATGCAAGAGACTAACTTCAGTTTCTGTAGCTTCATTCACACACTAAAAGATAAGCTGTGGTCTAAGTAGTTGGGTTGTTTTCAGCATAATGATGGGTATTCCATTCCTTAAATTCTGTGCTTGTATTCACATACTTAAACAAGAGAATATAAAAAATTTGATCTAGCTGAAGATTGGCATAAAAGATTGTTGAATTTACATTAGTTCTTACTTCTAAGCAGTATGTCATTTTCTGCTGGGCCACAGGATAGACCAGAGGCTTTTATATCTGTGAATGGGTCACAAGCTACTGGTGTCACACTAAGAATCATTTTAGAGAACTTTGTATACACAGAGAGCACAGTCAGAGTTCATAAACAAATTGTTTACTGGACTGCCCTCTCTAGAAGAGTTTAAGGGATTTTTTTTTTCCTAAGAGTAATTTAATTTTAGACAAGCTAACCTTATTCATCTCTTCTTTGCCCTGGAGTCCTTTGTCCTGTGCTACTGTCAAAAAAAAAACCAGATTTATTTTACTTTATATTCAAAAGCATGTAACTATTTCAGATTACATGCAAATGAATACTCTCACTCCCCTGGAATAAACTGAATATATGTCTTTGAATTTAAAAAGGGTAAGACTGAGTTTTAAAAATAGTAATTCATAGAGCTTGTCATCATGGATGGTTTTAAAATATGCTCTTTTTTTGGCAAGCCAATTATTTTCTATTATTTTATCTTAAGATGAACAGTGCAGATTCAGGAAAGAAAGAGGTAGGTTCAAATGATGAAATTGAATGGGTATCTAATTACAATACTCAAGTTAAAAGTGTTTTACATTGAAATGCCCATGAAAATTCTAAACCCTTCATATTGTTTCATTTTTTTTCTGTTATCTACAAAATAGTATGTTTTCAAATTTTATTTTTACTGTGCCCATGCATTTTTAGATTGCAGTTGTGTATGATTTTGTATTATTTTATATTAAGAAGGTTTTTGTGATCCAAACATGGATGAAAGTTAATAATTTTAACTTCAATACTCAACATAAGCAAATATATGAGCATGCTTAGATATGTGTTTTACAAGTGCTATGATAAACCAGGTATTACACTTCAACAGCTGAAAAAACCCCCTCTTTAGAGTGTATTTTGCATGATGAAAACTAAAATTCAGTGAAATGCAGGGAAGAAATTACCAATAAAACCAAATATTATTTTGCTGTTATGAGACAGGTGTGCCTTTGGGCAGCTGCTCTTGGTTCGCTATTTTAGCATATACCACATGGACCGAGAAACATTTAAAACTGAGAAATATTTATGTCTTGATTTGAAAAGACAGGTGCCTGCTAAGGAAGGCAGAAGCCTTCCTTGAAATGGAAAATGTAAACTCCCTCCCTCCAAATTATTATAATTTTGAAATTAAAGGGCTCTCAGGCAAAGATGTGGGAATAGGAATAAGAGTTCTTTGCCAGGAAAATTAAAAATACAAATGCAATAGTACAAAAAAAGAAAACAAACCACTGACAGAGTCAGAATACGACCTGACAGCCTGTTGATCAGGGTGTTGGTAGCAGTCGCAATGGTGGCTGCAGTCCTCCTGCAGTGACAGGTGTGGTTCTGTTGAAGCAGTGATCCTGTAGGAGAGTGTAGTTTTCCTCTGAAAGTCCAGTGGTAGTGTAGATGGGCCTGGTCCTCCTTTGGGAATCCAGTGGAGAAGAAAATTTCTCCTCTGAGAATCCAGGAGGAAAAGGCTTCCCGTGGTCTTCGAAATCTCGGATTATCTCTAGGTAGGAATGCTTGGCTCCTCCCCCTGGGTGGAGCATCTCTCAATTGTATGATGTAATTTTATCAACCATTCAGCGAGACTCAGTGGCCCTTTAACAGAAGATATCTCCCCAGAGGGAGGATTGGTTGTGGAAGAGATAAAGCAAACGTTAAAAGGTTTTAACAGGTAGCCCATTTAACAGACGATAACNAGTCCTCCTGCAGTGACAGGTGTGGTTCTGTTGAAGCAGTGATCCTGTAGGAGAGTGTAGTTTTCCTCTGAAAGTCCAGTGGTAGTGTAGATGGGCCTGGTCCTCCTTTGGGAATCCAGTGGAGAAGAAAATTTCTCCTCTGAGAATCCAGGAGGAAAAGGCTTCCCGTGGTCTTCGAAATCTCGGATTATCTCTAGGTAGGAATGCTTGGCTCCTCCCCCTGGGTGGAGCATCTCTCAATTGTATGATGTAATTTTATCAACCATTCAGCGAGACTCAGTGGCCCTTTAACAGAAGATATCTCCCCAGAGGGAGGATTGGTTGTGGAAGAGATAAAGCAAACGTTAAAAGGTTTTAACAGGTAGCCCATTTAACAGACGATAACTGCCCCACCTCTAACAGATGGCAACAGAATACACGCCCAGCTACACCTTGCAACCTGAGACAATTTACAAAGAAAAATATTGCAGTTTGTGTATTTTGGACTGAAGGTATCTTGAATGGGGAGACACTAGAGACTGGGAAACTACCCTGGAGAATTTTCTCTGTGTGCATTCTTGGGTCTCTTCCAGTGGCCACTGTGGTAGATTCAGTGGACCTTTGGTCTGCTTTGGTAAAAAAGAAACTTTGTTCTTAGTTATACTTTATTAAGAGACAGGGCCAAATATACTCCACTGTGTTCAAGCACCAAAGGCTATGGATGCTATTGTGGTTCAACCCCATAAACCTGCTTGCAGTGATGACACAGAATGTGAGAATACTCAGACATCATTTCTGCCATTTTTGTGAGACTCCAGTACGCAAGTGACATGTCAGTAGAATTTGTACCTCTCCAAACACTAAGATGGTGCATTCTCTGTCATGCTTTATTAATGGCTTCATATTTTATGTGAATCATTATGTAGTATCTTGTCCTCATCTTAGTAAATAAAACAGAAATTTGAACAAATACTGAGATTATGTTTGAGGACTTGAAAGCATCAAATACGAGCAACTTTCTTAACATGCAGAAAACACTGGTCTGTTTTTATGCCTATTATTCATTTCAAATCCTTTCAAATGTCTTACTTGAACATCACAAAACATATTGAACTTGACTTAACAAGTGCCACCATGCCACTATATTCATTTAACACGTACTTGAGTTACAAGCAAGTATCACCTTGGGTCTCATGTGTGCTACAAATCCTCCACAATCATGACATATATGTCAGAATTTAACTCCACCAGTGCTGCCACCTTTCTTAACCTTTCTGGACCTATTCATCCCTTTCTCTCATTTGTGTAACTGCAGAATAATACTTTGGAGAGCACCTACTTGAAGTACAACATTATGATTTTATTACATCCCCATAATATTTTACAATTAAAATTGATGGCTTTAGTTATTCCATTTCCAAAACAGTCCCTATTTCAGTATAGTTCTTAAAAAAATTTCCTGGCTTAACAATCCATATTAGTTTATATGCATATGGATTTCTTTTTTCATAAAATACAGGTACTTCAGAGGGGCTTCCTTCACCCTTTTTGTTCCATTATAAAAATGCAACTCTGTGAAGTCAAAGTGAGCTACAGAAGCATTTGGCATTCTCTGGCATCAGAGATATTTTAATCAGAAACATCTTTTTGAAGTCTCTGCTATCAAACGAAATGGTCTTTTATCTCATCTTACCTCCATACATAAAATTTCCAGCAGTGATCGATAGAAGAAAATTTGTGAAGATCCTTCCAAAGTCCCTTAGGAAGTATCTCTTATTAGTCCACAACATAGGAAAAGTTACAATCAAGATGTGACTGCCATAAAAATATGATGCCAGACTATTTGCAGGCTTTTGCAACTTCTCAATATTAACTAAAAATTTTAAAAATTTGGATAAAAAGTTCTTAAATAATGTCTGTGTAATACAGATCCCCCCTCCCTTTTGTAGCTTGTGAACATATGTAAAAATGCGGGTGTTAGAAGGAAGAAAAGGCCCCCAAGCAACCTTTGTGACGGGACCCAGTGGAGTTCCAGTGCAAGGTAGTAAACATGCACCAAACTGCACACCTGTGAAACATTACCCACGTCATGGAAGTCCTCCATACACCTACCAAGGAAATAAAACCCAAAACCAACAACTAAGCCCCAGCAACAGCCTAAAAGCCAAAAGGGCACAGAACACTGATGAGCTGTCCTACATCCAAGAGTTCACCTCCATAATGAAAGGACCTTCCAGTCTGACAAGTCCCATTTCTTCTAATACCCTTCCCCAATTCCTGTGGCCTCCCTGCCTCCCTCCCACTTTCCCCTTTTCCTTTCCATTGTCCTATTACCCCTTTTTTATGGGTATTTGTGGGGAATTTCCCACAAATTCCTGCCACCTTTTCCCCCTTTCCATGGCCTCCCTCCACTAATCCCTTCCCCCAGAGCTCCTTCATAATAACACAGGGGGGATGATTGGGAGGGAAAGAAAGGAAAGTTTCCCTAAAGTAACCATCTTTTTCTTAAAAGTTAATGATTTCTATTTGGAGTTTCCAGCAGGCACACCACCCCTTACACTACCTTGTACAGAGCCAATCACAGCCAACAACACTGCCACAGGTGGCAGAGAACCAGTCCTTGCTGAAGGAACCTTCTCCTGACTTGGTTTCCTGATAAACAGTATTAAGAAAGCCCCGCATCCGTCCTACCAGTCCTAAGAAAATCTGTTTGGACACTGGGGACTCAGAATTGTTTGCATTTTGAAAATTGTCTTATGGGTGCTTTTGATTGTTTTTGTCATTTTGTGTTGATTCAGTTGATCCTTCAGAGAAGCTTTCTGAATAATATTGAAAGGGGGAATTGTGGAGACCCTGGGAGACATTCCCTGGTTTAAGGAGACACAAGAAGCTTCCCTCAAAAAGCTGTTAGACCCCACTGGCTCCTTCCCCTGTTCCTATGTCTGTTTCTATGTCCCTGAGCCACTCCTCCCTATTCCCTGATTGGCCCTTATCTTTGTACTGCCCAGAGACCAAGTTCACCCGCAGGCCCCTTGGCAGACCGAAACTCAGACCCTCTGTGTGTGGGTGTTGGGACTTGATCATCTCACCACGTGGCAGAATTAAACATCTGTAGATATTATGCAAAGGCCCTTTTTGCTTCTTTACCCTGGACTTTACTAGCAGCAATTCAGGCTGATACAATGTGAGACATATGTAACAGGAAACACATAAAACAGAGGAAGATACAGACCCAAAAATTTATTAAAAATATTTTAACTGAAACATTAATATCCTACTGAAAGAATCATAGCTAATTCAGATATAATTACAAGTGAACAAGGAAGAATATATCCATACAGAATGTATTTCAGAAACATAGTTTGTACCCCTTTGCTGATGCTATGCTTATCCTTCTCCAGCTCCTCTGGGCCATAATGTTGGGGATTTCATGCTGGTAGACAGCAACATGAATGGAACCCGTGAAGGGAACACATGAGGTTCTTCACTATAAGGCATATGATGTACATGTCAAGGAATTCTTCTTCCTCCCTTCAGGATGCAGTAGGGATAATTTTCTAATGCTCGTTAACTTGCTTTTGCACCTACTTCCTTCTTCATTTGTCCACAGCTCTACATAACACCCAAATTTGCAATATATTGTTGCCTTGTACTTATGTTGATATGATTTCTCTGTTCTCTTTTCTGTCCCTAAAGCCAGGTGTGTCCAGGTCTCAGTATGCATGGGGAGTGGTTTCCAGCCACGGGATCTCCTGTGCCTGCACTCATCTGTGCTGCATTCTGTGTCCCCATGTCCCAAGGCTGATCTCTTGTATTTCTGTGCACTACCCTAGTGCATCAGAGCCTTTAATATCTCACACTATGCAGAATAACTTCTTGTTGCTGCTGGCTGCAGTTTTTGTACATTTGTACAGCTTGGGGGTAGCACAGGGAAGTCAGAGGACAGCACTAACTGAGTAGAGTGCCATAGCTTATGGTGTAGGAATCAAAAAGAAGCTGCATGCCTGGGGTACTCAGTGTACATTTTTGTCATACATCTTCAGAGCCCAGTGCTTGGGTGTCATCAGCCCATACACCAGGCAAAGCTGCATTGAATGTTTGACAGATATTTTAATGGAGGGCAGCACGAGAAGGCTGAGGAGAGCTGCTGTAGGCATTATGAACAGTGAGTCTGTAACCAAAGAGAGGGGAAGGCTCACACTCCACTCCAGAGCACTCATATAAAAGAATTTACAGCACAAAAAAGTGATCATATACACCAAGACATTTATGTCAAGGCAAGACTGAATTTTGCAGTCTCAGTGATGTATACAAATGAGAGAAAAGGATGAGCTTAGACTTGGTGTTTGAGTCATAAAGCTGTGATTTACCAGTATCTGGTCTTTAAGGTTAGCTGCTTAAGTGTGTGTTTTCTTGGTTTGTCTCTCTTAATTTTTTTTCACTTTTTTTTCCATCAGTGATTAGAGGGCATTGGCTTTGAAACTCCTAACATATGGTGAAACTCAGAAATCTTTAAGAATACTTAAAAAAAAAAAAAACTGAATGACTATTAGTTTTAGAGATCACAGTGATTCTTGTAAGGTTTTAACCTCTTGTATTACTAGGGATGGAACGTAATATGAGTTATTGTATTTGGATAATAAAGAATAATTTAAGGGTTAATAAAAAATTGAAAGTACAATTAATGATTTAAAGTAGAATTATAAAATAGGAAACAATGTCTAAGCTCAAATTACTATTTTGACTAAGGCAGATTCTAAAATCCTTCAAATTTGTGATCTTGAGGAAAGAAAAAAAATTAAGGACATATTTTACCTTCAGTTTTAATCTGAGTACATCCTTAAGTATACTCTTAGCATTGTTTTGGTTTTAAATATTGAGAGATATCCTATTTTGAACTAAATACTGCTGCTTAAAAAAAAAAAAACAAAACAATAATCATAGCTTTGTCTTAGTCCAGATAGGATTACTGATATTAAGATTGCATTGTTTATAAAATGACATTTTGATCTAGAAAAAAGTGGAAGGAAGCAGCACAAATTACAGTTCTTTCTTTCAGTCTTGTGCACTTCTTCTACCTGCTAAAGTCAACTAAAATGTTCCCCTTTACCTGCAGGAAGCTGAAGTGGAGTTAGGGCTGAAAAAACACTGAATGTTTTTGTGCAGCCTTTCTTTCATCTCTCACATAAGTAACTTTGTCAGTGACACCTAAACAGGAAACTACATGCCAAGTAAACACCCACATTTTCTCAAAATCAAGAAAAAGAAGAAGAATTTTGAGAAGGCTCATTCTCTGTTTCACTCTAAACTTCTGAACTGGTAATTTGAGTATTTCTTCTGTAGACAACCTCTTTTCCTAAGACTAGAAGAAATGAATGTTTGGGATGTTTATTTTAAACTTTCTTCTATGTCTTGCAAATTAGCTTCAGTTATGGAATCAAAAGCTTTTGCTGCTGTAATGTACTTCATTTTACTCTTCACAATAATTCTGCCACTGTCTTTTTTAAAGCTGATGGTCAGTGCTTCAGGGCAAACATTTGTGGCCTCTTAGTTACACTGAGGGAACCAGAACAGTTTGAGAGAATCTGCTGAAAACATTATGACAAATGGGGCTGATGATTGCTTCACTGGAGATTATCAGTATTTTAGGGTCAATTTAAAGTTAAGACGGCTGGAGATCCCCTATATTAACTACCTGTATTTTGTTACAGACATTAATGAGAAATCTTTACCTGTCAGGTGAAGCTGGCAAACACACTTGCCCCTGCTATTTGAAAACAGCAAAAAAGGACAGAGTTGTGAGGCATTTACTGGCCTTTTGAATATGTGCTAAAGTAACACGCATTTCATATTTTCTTTTTTTTTTTCCCACAAAATATATTCATTTGTACCCTGGAAATAAACTTCCATGGTATCTGCGTGGTACCTGCAACAGCTTCACTGTAACAATGATTTGTATCTTGAAATCAGAGATGCCTTGGTATCTTTCACTTGAGAATGAAGCTCTGTTTCAGCTCTGGGACAATTTTTCTCTTTCTACATCAGTCACAGAGGGATATGATATGAAATATGTGCTTCATGGGGTCTTTCTGCTCTTGTTAAAAAATTGCTGTTGATTTTTGCCAAATGGTGGGGAATTAAATCAGGTAGACTGGAAATGACCATATCATAGAATAGGAGTTCTCGTGGTTGAAAATAAACCTCTAAGATCATTGAACCCAACCGTTAACCCAGCACTGCCAAACCCACCACTTAGTCACGTCCCTGTGTGCCACATATCCATATGTTTTAAATATCATCTTGAATGGTGACTCCACCACATCCCTGGGCAGCCTCTTCCAATCTTTGACAACGCTTTCAGTGGCAAATTTTTTCCTAATATCCAATCTAAACTTCATCTGGTGCAATTTGAGGCTGTTTCCTCTCATTCAATCACTTCATAACTTTGCTTTTAATTTGAAAATGTTTATTTCTTATAAATAAGAAAGTGATAGAAGTCCCATCTTAAAAGAGAAATATCCTTAACCAAAATAATTTTAATCAATTTACCTGCAATGAAATAATGACATATTGGAGAACACTACTTTGCTGCTTCTTTGTGGTATAACTTTATATTTGCATACTCCTTTCTTATCTATGTTGTTTAAAACATCTACCTTTTAACTGTGGCTCTTCTGTTACCTTTGCACTTTAAAACCAGATTCTGCTCAATTTGAACCTGAGTTCTGCAGTTCTTACTGAGCACCTGAAATACTGGAATGGAAAACTTAAGCTTGGACTGAGTATAAGCTTTTTAAATTACATTAATAGCTTGGGTTTATTAATAGCTTAGGTTTATTCTCTCTCGTGCTATATATGATCAAAAAACTTTCTCATTAAAGTGTGACAGTGCTTTATATTGCCCGTACATAAAACCTCCATGGTTATTATACAAAAAGAAAAGGCAAATGACAGTTGGTGTCAACACTAAACAGCTTAGGGAGAACTATTTCCTCAATATGTATGTAATTTAATTGAAATGCAATATTTCATGAATATTAGAAAGTGAGGCTTTATTAAAAATGGCAAGGAAAGTAAAAGCATGACTGTTTAGAGTAACAAGCAGCACAAATTTATTCATTCAATACATCACTGAATTATTTAAAACTCAGCAAAGCACAAGGTCATGAAATAATTTCGGCAAGTACGCACTTTTGCATGATGCATTTCCATAATTCCACTACATCCATAAAGTTAATCACAGCTTTGGCATCCAAGCCTGCTTCATGTACTAAGCAGAGCCAGAAAAAGGCTCTGAATAAAAACTTAGGAACAAACTAAACAACTGACACTACAAATGATTTGTGATAGTTGAAAGCAGATGTGAGCTCCATAATGTTAGCAATTCTTACAAATATTTCATTTACTAAATCCCATATTTACTTGCAATACACATTTACAAGTGGAAACCTGTCATTGGTCTGGAGATACATCAAAATTAGAGTGCACATACACATTTTGGTGCCACAAGTCTTCTTGAGGACATAATCATTCCATAACAAGTGAGAGCTGACAAGAGGTGTCCTTTGGACCATGGGGAAGAGAGTGGTTGAGCTATCCTTGGAAAAAAATCCATGGAAATTTAGGCAATTTTCTATTGTGGGCATTAGTACTCAACTGTACTGAGTGCAGATTGATTGCTAACAACGTCTGCAGACTACTAAATCAGAGAGGCTCAATATATGCAATTTTCAGAATTGCATTGGCATTTCTATGCTCCCAGAAAGACAATGATATATGGGAATTGCATAAGGCTTAGGGCTTCTCAGAGTATATTTGAGGTTCTAAGACAAAACTCGAAGTATTTTGAATTTTGCAGGAGAATTTTGGCATTCAGGATTTTGCATTGTGTTTCCATATGCCTCAATCAATTAATTAAGGCATGAATTTGAGTATGATTTTGAGGACTCCCACAAACACTGTCATTAAGTACAAGCTTGAAGAGAGTCTGTTCTATATGATATCTAATATATGGCTAATTTATAACTATGTAACATTAGTCTTGTCTTGATAAATGTGGATGAATTCTAGGCAGAGGACTTCCTAATATAACAAACAGTAATCTACACAAAGTGATCTTGTTTTCCTTGTTGCATGTTTTGAAATATCTCTATGCTAGCTGGGAGCTGCTGAATTTGTTGTTTCCCTAACTCTTTCTTCACACACATATGGAGGAAGTTATGGATAAACCAGACTTTCAAAGATGAACATGATTTTTGGTTGAAGGCTTGGTAGACCTAACTTTAATTTTCAATAATTTGCTCAATTTATTTATTGTTCAGCTCAGGTTTTTTTTCCAAATTAGTCTTGAAATAGATGTAATTTATCTCAATATATTCTAAGACAAGTGCAGAAATTAAATGAAAGATACAGTATCTAAATTTCAAATGTTTGCAATACACTGAGTATATTTTTTCAGCATCTTTAATCTTAAGAATTGTTTGGTTGTATTTAATAAGAACTAAATATTTGAAGTTGCCATTTTTAAAACAGTAACCTGGTTCTATATAGGTTGTTTATTATTCGATTGATTTCCAAAAAATTCTCAGTTCTACTTTCCAAAAAGTAGGTATTTTAATCTTGGTAATCTTGGTTCTACTCTTACAGTAGCTCTATATATAGCAATCAGTGAGTTTTTGCTGAGGCGATGCATGTAGATAACTTATCCAATCACTTTGCTGCCTTTAAGAGAAATTGCTTTATAAATAGTTTTGGACCTCTCTGATTAATAAAAAAAATCAATGAGATTTTTATTTTCTGTATGTAGTTCCCAAAAACTCTAGTGTATATAAAATTGCGAGTGTTTTCATAGTTACAAATGGTTAAATAAATCTGGAAAGAATTAACATCTGTAGAAGCTGCTAAAAGTTTCTTGTAGTTGTTAAATATTGAAATAGTTTTCCTTGCTGTAGAAGAAAACAGGGAAAATGCTAGAAAGTTAAGATGATCTTTAGAGTATTTACTGGAAATAATAAGCAGTCATTTCTTCCACATTTTTGCATGTATTGAAAATTGTCACTCAAGAAAATAGATACAGTAGTCAGTAACTTAAGTGTTTTATGTGTGAACTTCATAATACATTTAATATCACTACAAATTTGCAATTTATTCAAATCTGAAATAGAAACTGCTTGAGTGCAGTATCAAATGGCAAGAAGTTGCCATTTTGTTTGGTGAATTTGTGTGCAGACAACCTATTTTTATTCATCAGTTTCTAATTGTAGTTCTACAGAGGTCAAGTTGCAAAACTGCTTATAACCCCACAGATTATATTTGTGTAAGCAGAGAAGACACAAATCAGTGATGTAAGAGGCTTTTCTTAATATTTTAAGGATATTAAAGGATACCTATTTATTAGGATATTCTATATTTCAACTACCAGTGCTACCAGCTTGATCAGAAATTACATATTCAGTGCCAGGGCCCTATTTCCAAAAGCCAGTAGGACCTGTTGCAGACAGAATGTCCTGAATTGGATTCCTTTTGGATTAAGATAACCTAGGAGGTAACCCTTGTGGCCACATCAGTGTAGCAACAGGTGGGTTTTAGGAAAAGAAAACACCAAAAAAAAAAAAAAAAAAAACCTTTGCATTTTTAGTTTCTAATTTTAACATTCAGAACTAAGGAAAAAACCCTGTAAAATCGAAACTCTATATTGGCAGTCCAAAAGGTATTGTTGGAGCTCTAGCATGATTTTCAGTAAGAATTATTTGTGTCTTAGAAATGTCAAAAGTGCAGCTGTTTCAGAATTTTGGAAGAGTTAAATAGATGTAATCTTCTGTCTAAATCTGTGATCAGCTTAATGAAGATGATAGCTAAGGACCTTATGCATACAGTTCCATATTATGATAAAGATTAATATTCAGTAAGAAAATACCCATGTAATTTTATTATTTTTTCTCCACATCAATCTAATCAAAACATCAGCCCTTTTGAAATGCTCAGCATTGTTGTTCTAAGTACCATGGACACAATAATTAATCAGTTTATTGTGCCATCTCCTACTGGTTTAAGACACATGAATAATAATTATAAAAATTATTATTAAAAAATCTGCTATATAAAACCTCAATTAACATTGGAAGACAGCTCAACAAAATTCTGTGGAGCATAAAATGGGTCAGTCTTGATTTATCTTTAACTGCATTACATGTGTGCCTTATTTGTTGGCATTTAAAAATACTAATTTGGAGCTTTATGAAAGGATAGCAAACATCTTCTGTCTGCTTTCAGCCTAACAGTTTGTTGTTTACTTTCTGTATTAATTTAGTTGTAAGTACAATGAAACTGTCACTCTGATGTGACATTCTGACTTCAGATGTTAGAAAAACAGCAAATTATGTCTACCAAACATGCAGAGCCTTTGCTGTCACAAGTTATGCATTGTCTAAAGACAGATTCTTTTCTCTGCATGGTTCAAGTAGGAAATTCACTGCAAATACAGTTGTGTAAGAATCTAATATATAAATCACGGTTGTCGGATTTTATTGCCCCTTTTACTCATGAGTCTTGCAAGCCAGACAGTTTGCAGGGAAGAGACCAAGAAAAGATCTGAAAAGATTATATATTTTTTAAACTTACTCTTTGTCTACGCTTGAGGGAATTTGTCTTATCCTTAAGCAACTGGTTTGATGTCATTCCCTGAAGGTTCTGCTAAAGTGGTTTTTGTGTGACCTAACAGATAATAGTGCTGGGGTTTTGAGATGCCTGTTCTTCTCACCCATAATTTAAGCAGTCTTAGGAGGAGCACAAACTGCATTTTTAACATATTTAGTAAAAGCCTCTTTTTAAAGGTGAATCACAAAAAGTCCAGGTACTCTATCTCAGATCACATCACCAGCAATTTATTTGTGCATCTTCCTCACAGTAATTCCCACTGCATCAATTAGCCCAGATAACAACCCTCCAGAATCAAAGCTGTGTTCTGTTGGCACCATTCACCTGTTTTTCCAGGCTCTGCAGATCCCTGGAGAAAAAAAAAAAAAAAAAAAAAAAAAAAAAAAAAAAAAANAGAAAAAAAAAAAAAAAAAAAAATACAAAGAGAAAGAATAATAGAGCTGGTCAGAGGAGAAATCATCATTGTCCTTCAGAGCCACACCTTGGGGAACAAGGGTGGTCTAGTCTTCCCTGCTGATTTTTCTCCAGAGCTGTTCCACCTGTGCTCAGGTACAGTTCCTCTGGGTGAGCTATTGATCACACAGGTCTGAAAAAACTGTCCCTACTTTGAACTGATAATGTTGGAGCAGAAGCCACTGCAGATGACTTTGATCTCAAACTCCTGGGAAATGAATTCCTCTGGGGAGTGGAACTTGCTGCCTTCCTGGCCACAGGAGTGAAGTTTTTTCCCAGAAGGGCCATGTTTGTTAAGATCCGTGTTTTTACAGAACCTTGTCCACAGATCTGCCACTCCCACAGACAATGACCAAGGAGTACTTCTGGGAGTGAAGTTACAAAATACTGGGAACTTCTGGGGAGACACAGCAGCTCTGTTACTGAATGATGGACAGGTCCATGGACTTTACTGTCTAACCTGAAGAATGTTCCTGTGAAGGGTTGTAAGCATCTTGTTCAACTTCACAAAAGATCAAAGATGTGATTTTAGTGTAGAAATACACAGGCTGCCTGTATTTTAAATATGACATCTAGAGTGTGAATGCTGCTATATTTAGTTCTGAAAAAAAAAATAAAAAAAAAATCCTGCAGATTAGTGAAAATGAGCAAAAGATTTTATGGTTTTATGCCAACATAGAGTTGCTGTTTTGCACATAGGTTTGTCAGACTCTATGAAATTAATAAAAATTGCTTACGTTAAATGCCTCCCCAGATATTCTGAAGCTATAGATATTTCTGTAAGGTAAAATATTACAAAAACAGAACAGGTATAGAGGGTGGACTTGCTTGTTAAAATGTTATGCAAGATCAAGCTGTGAAAATCCTTTCTGTGACCTTGCTTTATGAATAAAACACTGCTTGTTCCACTGGTGGGTGAAATTAGAAAATGCAGAAGAAAGGAAATGACAGCTATCAGTCCTTGTGAAGTTATGTCCCCGTTGCAAGCTCTGTGGGACAAATTGTAAACCATGTTATCCATATGAAGACCATTTCAATTCTAATCACCACTATTAATATGCAAATTTTCTAAATAGAAATATTCCCACTACAGTAAAGTACACATTTACTTTGGAGAGTAACAGACATCCCATTTTTAAAAACTCCTTTTTACCATTTCTACCTCAAAGGCCCTACATCATAGTTCTTATGCTTACTATTGGTTTTAAAAATAGACTGATTTCTCCTGAGCATGTCCATGACACTGCTTCAGTCAGCAAGATTTTGGATTCCCATTAGTGCTCTGTTTCTCTCCTTAGGGATCTATGGCCTCCTTGGCACTCTATGTTTGAGACTCCCCATTAGGTACTGCATTGTGCTACCACTAGACAACATGTCTAGCTGGCTTATGACCATTTTACTCTCCATCATATGGATTTTATGTCATTACAATGTATTAGTGCTCTTAATATCTTCACCTTTCTAAACAGCTAAGGTAGTTCATTGTTCTGTGAATTTGTTTACAGCTTGCTTCTTTGATGGGGTTTGGGTATTCTCAAGAGCCAAATGAAAAGAAAGTGTGTTTAAATGTCATGGGCACCCCAGTGGCTGCCGCAATGCAGTGGAGGAATGTAAGGAAATGTAAGGCTATGGAGTTAACCTTTACACCATTTTAAGTGCAGCTCTGCTCATGGCTAATGGAGGTGATGGCATATCTGTATTTTAAGTGAGAATATTGAACAGATGTATAACAACCTCATTATATGATATTCGAATAACCCTGAAATTGTTTTTAAAGGAACAATTGCCTTTCCTGCGATTGTGTCACACACAAAATTGAGACAAGCCACAGAGGAATTAGCTGCTTCACTCTTTTACTAAATGCTACTTTACATGAAAATTCTCCACAAAACAAGAACCCCAAAACTTTCTCAAAATACCCAAATTTTCTGCTTTCTCTGCTCCATACAAACAAAAGTGAATCAGAGAAAACTAATCAAGGATATTTCTTGTTAATCTGTTAATTTAATGTTTAAAATAATATTTCATCAATATTTCAACATACACTCCTGTTTTATTAGCACTAGCTACAATCTTGGAGTCTTAAAAATGTCTTAAGGTTTCTATGTCTGTATCACCTAAGTATGATTTGTTAATAGATTTAATAGCACTCCGAGCATGACATTTTTATTTTAGCTACAGTAAAGCTCTTCTGCAAAATCTGAGGGTTAAAGCTGATTCGCCTTCTGTCTAGAAATGTTCTTCAGCCCTTTCCTTTGTTAGAAAGGAAAATGGCTGAAAGATACAACTGTAGGCTTGGGTACATTTTCTAAATATCATTCCTTGAAGGCATTATAAAATTATGCTGCCTAATGTAATGTAGATGAGTCAGCAAGATATTTTTTATATCAGTAATGGTGCCATCATATGCAGTTTCAAAAAGACATCTGATACACTTCCCACAGGAATTAAAGAAAGAGATCTATCAAGAGTCATAGAAGAGAAAATATGATTTTTTTTAGTGCTTTTTTTTTTTTTTTTTACTAAATAGTTTTTGAAGATGTGCTAAAAGTGCGAAAATAGATTTTTTTTTAAAAAAATTAACATTTTATAAATTTAGTTAATTTTTGGGATTACACAAACTACACAGCAGCATTGAATTTGTGAAAACCTTTTTCTTCAACAACTTTCGGCTAGTTTGTCCCAGAAATATGACAGTAACTGAAGAACCTGTAAGGGAGATTCAAGTGGCCTGTGACAGTGGGATTGAGGAGTTTCGGGCCAGATGACACAAAACCATGGCAGAGATTGAACAATCTTTACACGAGACCCATCTTGTAATGTCTCTGAAAGCCCCTTTGCCCTCAATGTGTCCTCAAATATAAAACTACGTAGGAGTAGTTTGGAATTATATAAAAGTCTACTTTACTAATGAAGTATTTTCTAATTCTTTCTTACTTTCTATTCCCACATCTGAAGGTGTTCAGGGATCCCAGAGCATTGTTTCATCTTCAAGGACTTTAACAGAGCAATAGGAAGATATTCATACAGATGACAGAAAATTCCTAGCAGGTGCTGACATATGAATAGAATATCATCAGAATTCACATTCTCATCTAGAAATTTTCAAATAATTATGGTTGCATCATTTTCAGGAAAAAGAAACAGTTGTAAATCTCCATTGACCTTTAGGAATTTTTTACCAGTAATCACACCTTGTTGGCATGAAGATAAAAAATAAATATGTTATCAGTTATGACATAAGTTACCAAAAGACTTGAAGTAGAGAATTTCTTAGAGAAAATGCTTCAGCTGACTGGAAAATAATCTTCTCACTGGATTTTTAAAAATAATTTTGCCTATGGAATTTAGAACATAACAATAACTTGATTCTTTTAACATTTTCAACATATTTTATAGGATGAAATTAAAACCTCAGGAGGAAAAAAAGGGGCTCTAAGCCCTCCTGGGATAAGACCATGCTTGATCTGGAGAATGTGCTTGAGGCATCCATCAGTTTCAGTCTTGCAGTGAGTTGGAGGATTCAGCTGTGTGCTGCTCCTTCAATGAATCCACTGGCTTAGCTGAATTCATGGCACACTGAGTCACAAGGAACTCTTTTTTTTTTGCCCCCATGATAAAATTTTAGAAGTTTTAAACATTGTCTACCTAATACAATGAAAATACAATAACCTGCATATGTAAATAATTTAGTTGAAACTGGTATGAATGATAAATAAACATAACTGCTTAAAATCTCTAACATGTATTATGAGCAGCAATTCTTTTTTTTCTCCAGAACCACTTAGCAGGAGAAAGCCCTGTGTGTTCACAAGGTCTGCATGGTAAGAAGGATGTTTTAATTATTTTATTTTCATTTATTTTATCACCAAGTAAGAGTTGATATCTTGCTTTGTTTCATTTTTTTTTTCTTTTCATTAACAGAAAAAGGTGTGCAGTCTTTTTATATTTTTGTACTGAGAGATGGATTAAGAAGAAAGGGGTAGGTAAGGTCCTTGTTTAATATATAGTTGTAAACCACTGACTCACTGTTTAGTTCTGGCATTTGATAAACATCATAATGGCTATTACTCATTAAAAAATATAATATTGCAGGAAAAATTACTTCACTTAGGAGTTTTTAAGAATACATTTGTAAATATTTTACAATATTGGATAAATATTTGTAAATATTTACAATTTTTGGATATTTTTATAGTATCACTTAAATTCTTGTGAATTATCCAAAAGGTTCCAGGCTGTGTTGTAGAATTATCTCAGATTAAAAGACCTGAAAAGTTTCCAATTTAAAAAGATTAAAAAAATGTTGAAATAGTTTTTTCTCCATTTATATCTGAATGAAACTTGGCCATTTTTATGTCATGTGCATGCTATTCTAGCTCCTAAATGATTGTATTTCAAACTATCAACCATGAAGTCCCTTAGCAGCAATTAAAGTTATCTTTTTGCTCCAGGTTGTATGAAATGCACTAAAGTTCATGTATTTTTTGTTAATGGCATAGTTTGTTAAAAAGTAAGAGAAGAGTATTAGACTTCTGTTGTGATATTTGATCAGGTGGAACTCTTTGTTCTTTTCCGAGGAGTTGTACTCTGCAGTAAAAGAAGAGACAACACCTGAAAATAAGAGAAGCTGGAGAAAGACACTGGGTGGTATTTTAAGAGTACTTCTTGAGCTGGGGAAGGGAAGGCCACCCTAGACAGAAGAGATTATGTTAAACATTCATGAAAGATGGTACCAGGTGTTTTCATGCCTCAACATGCAAGGGGTTTGGGGAGGATAAAAAAACAATGTGTATATGAATGCCTTAGTTTGTCACTTCCTTATTACCAGATAAATTACACAAGCGTCACCAACCCAGCTGAACTGTCACTGCAGCTCTGTGCTTCAGGGGAGAGCTGCAAACATGAGCTGATTGCTGTTCTCAGTGGAACAGGGGCCAGTGGGAATTGGAGTGTTAGCACTCGCAGGATCTTCCTGCATTTGCTTCCACACGTGGCCACTGAAGTACTGTGTGACTACCATAAAAACTTTCCTTGCTAGTGTCTGGTTTTGGGAGCAAGCTTTGAGGTAAGTGAGAAAAATATAACTGAAAATATTTTGCCGCTGTCTATCCTCAACAGGACTATACCCCTTTGGAAGAAGATGAATCAGGGTGATAAATTCTGTGTTCTACAAGCTTCAAAGCGTAGAGTCTGTATCATACCAAATTAAGAAATACATTATAATCTCTTAATATGAAGGCAGAAAGACTATTTAACATAATATGCCAACCAGAGATAGCATGGGGAACCCATCAAAGCACTTCATAGAAAGCAAAGAAAAATAAATTTGCCTCAGTGGCCGGTGCTCAAAATTATAAATCCAAAAGCAAAACACGGGGGAAAAAAAAGAACCACTAAGACTTCAAAATTAGAAGAAAGAAAGAAGACTGAAAATAACTTGAGACTGCCTAGGGCAACCATTAAAAGCAATCAGACACAAAATATTTGTGGAAATGTGAAGCATAACTTAAATTCCATGAGACAAATAGTTAATTGTTGAGGTAAGTATCAGAACACCATTTATATTTTAAAAATTCTTTGAGATTTTACTTTCAAATAAGTAAACTTTTCTAAACACAGAAGAGGATAAAAGCCATGTCTGATATGTATCATAACTGTGTAAAATTATGTAGATCTGCAAGACCAAAAACATTACAGGAAATACCAGTGAGGAAATGAGAAGTGATAGAAACTGTGATACTTTTATTTAGTAAACATATGTATCTTTCTTAAGTCTTTGTGTAATCTGAGGATCTGAACTATGCTAGCATAGTAATCCTACCTTGTAATCTGTACTCTTCAGTTATTACTAAAAATAATTGCAAAAATAAAAAAAAACGTGACCAGTAGAGCTGTGAACAAAATTATTTGCCTGTCACCCTTATTTTTTCTCCACTTTAAAACAATTGCTATGTTGTGCCAGAAATGAAACAAAACTCTTTCAATTTTATCATTCAGTAGTAGTTAGCTATTTCCGTTCAAAATAGGTCATTCTAGACTATGGGACACCTGATTCTGGATCTTATTCAAGACAGTGGAAAATCTGAGCAGCTGCTCTGAAAGAGGTGAAAGAGTCTTTGCAATATGAGTCCAGATGCCCAGCATATTAAAGCTCTCTACTGTTTTTTTCACCTTTCCTCAGGAAACACTCAGCTTTCCAAATCACTAAGTCAACAAGAATCAACCAGCATTCACAGCAACAAGTAGTGGGGTGCTATTATAGGGTGGCAAATGTGAGATATTTCAAGTTAAGAGAACATTTTATCATTACCCAGTTGTTTTTTTTTTCTAGTGGAAAAATTACTGGATTAGGGAGGAAATATATTCCTCTGTCTAGTTTTGAATTAGAAGCCTAAACTCTTAAAACTATTTACCACGTGAAAAATGTCAGCTTTTTCAAAAAGACCCTAATGAATTGCAACATAATCAAAACTGTGCAGCAAGGAAGAGTGAAAACAACAGCTGCCTTTTAAAAAAGTGAGTAAAATGGGGAATTGGCAAATTCCTTTCAAATGACCCACTCTAGTGAAAGCATAATTTCATCCTCACTTTAATTAGTCTAATCAAGATAATGTGTAATTAATTGCTTAAAACTGAATGGTGGATTGGAGAAAAGCAAGTAGAAATTCTAAATAACTGTTTACTATGCAAGCAAAAGGATTATTAGCTCTCATTTTAGTCCTCTAGGATAAAAAACTTCCCAACTAGCCCCACCCTACTCAAAGCAGTCCTTGATCTCCCAATTACATTTTCAATGGGGAAAGTTTCATTGCAGTTAATGATTCTTCACATATATATATATATATATACACATATATACATACACACATATATAACTATGTATATATGTGTGTATATATATATACACACACATACATATATACATATAAGGATATATATCCTTATATGTGTAAACTGAAGGTTTCAATTAACAGAGAACTATACATTAAAATGCTGCTTTGGTTTTACTTCTACAATGATTATTATTCTCTCCTCTTGGTTTTTAGAGTTTTTGGAAAAATTTACAGTTCAAAATGCTTCCAGTGAATTCGGCTAATAACTGTTTCAACTCTAAAGTTTTCCTTACACTAAATGTAGTAAAATGAAAACATTTAGTACTTTGGAATAAAGCCACTATTCATTTAAAATAAAATACTATAGAAATCACTTTTTTTTTTCTGAATACAGTACGGGACAAATAGATGTGCTCTGAAAGCAAGCAGTTATTTCCCATCTCCTGGAGATATTTGGTGAATATCTATTCAATTTCTAATGCCTGCTAGATCATGGATCTCTATGTCATGATGTGAGATTGCATACCTTGCCACAGAAATACAGATTCTGCAACTCAGGGCTCATTGGAAAGCTCACCCTCTATGAAGGTAAAAAATCATCTGAAAAGGGACTTTGCCTGTGTGAATACAATTGTGTGATTATGTCCTATAATGTTCTTCCTTTACCATAAAACTTGACTCCCTGAAACAACTCTGAAAAAGAATAGAGATAGAAGAAAAAAAAAAAAAGCAAAAAAATCATGTTGTCTTGCAAAATAATCAGAAAGTTCAGCTGAAACAAGGATAAGAGACGTCTTGCATTACACAGATGTTTGCTTTGAAAAACTTCAGCCTTTTGTGGATTTCAGTCATAAGAAGATTGAAAGTTAGCTCTGATTTTTTTCAGGAACATGTAAAATGGTATAGTTAGCTGAGTCAGAAAATAGCTTTTTAAAAAAAATCTTTTCAGTTTGGTATGTTTACATCAAATGTTGTTTTTATTCGATTGCAATTTATAAAGTTTGTTTAGAATATCTGCATCATAAAGAGTAAACTTTTGCTTATTGTTTCTTGGCTGGTATAACTGGTCTTGGAGCAGCTGAAAATGCAATAGTAATTAAAGGTTAGAACAAAAAATTACCCTCTAAATATATCATATCACCTGGAGTGATTTAGACTTTAGAAATTATTTCTTTCTAGCCTTATTGAGCACCATACTGCAAGGTGGGATTAGGATTTTATTAAAGCAGCATGGATGCCACAGGGTTGGTACCTATGTTCAATTCATGTGATACAGAAGTCCCTTTTAGATGCCAACAGAACAGGAGAGTACAATTCTTCTATAGATCCAGCATTATGTTTGCAAGCCTGTCAAAGTGGATGTTAATGCCATCTTAGCACATCTGAGGAGTTTTTAATCCTCTTAATTTTTCTGGGAAACTTAGGGGTTTGAACATTCTTAGTTTTGTACTACAATTTAAAATATTTATGGAGTCATGTTGTTGGAACTGTGAAAATAGTCATTACAGTGTTTGGACAATGCCTTTAATGACATGCTTTAATTTTGGACAGCTTTGAATTGGTCAGATCATCCTCATAAATTCCTTCCAGCTGAAATAATCTATTCTATTATATTCTAGTGATAATAAGGAATTTCCAACCTGTCAAACAAACCACATTTTTTTTCTCTGTATTATTAAGTACCTATTAATGTGAATTTGTTTTGCCAGAGGGTAAAACTTAGTAAGGGAGACAATCAGAGGAAAAAAGGCACTAGAGATGCACTCAGGCTTTTTTTGTGGCAGTGGGTCTTTGGATAGCTTAAGGTTCTCTTATGTTTGTTTTTGCTTTTTCAATCCTGCCCTATAAACAACTCATTCTAACCCTGGGTGATCTGGTACATTGTTTTGTGGGGTTGAACATAGACATGCTCTAAGTTTAAAACAAATTGGAGAAAATGTTTTGGATTTTTTCCATCAAACTGATTTTTTTTTTTTTCTTTTTCAGTCAACATATCCCATTTACATTGTCTGTCTGTCAGTGCAATGAAGATATGATGCACTGTGATAAAGAAGTGGCTTGGGCCAACAAACGGCTGGGGACTGCTCCATAAAGTATGCATTGAAATACGGCCTTGAGGTCGTGAGGAAAGGCTGCAGGGGCAGCACACTCAGGTTTCCTCACCTCCTCACCTCACAGTGACCCGTGGCCTTCTAGCTTGGTTTCTTTCAGGCAGAAAGAGAGGGTCAGGCAGAATGATGAGGACAAAGGGTCAACAAGTCAATACTACCCACCTACCTCCCAGGATGCTCCTGAACCTGGCAGCTGTTAAATGCTCCCATTTTCTGCCATTAGCTCTCACCCTGTACACCAAGCATTACACAGCCATAGAGGAAATTTGTGATAGAAATGGAAATGGGTTGTAGGTTTTTCAGGTGAATAGTTTGTAGCTGGTTGAGAAATTCTTTGACAGAAGGGACTGTGGAGGGTCTGCAGATACAATATAGCCAGCTTTACATCACTGCCCAAGCCCACAGCTGCACTCTGAAAATCCCAGGCTGTCTGACTAAATTATTTCAGAGCAATCAGAATACTCTAAATTGCTTTTTAGGGGCAGACTGAGTCTTGCTAGTCTGAGATTCAGAGTTTAATATCTTGGTGAGTTTCATTGTACTTAAAGGTCCCTAGACAGTCAACCTACTTCTTCCCTCTCACAAATTTCTTTATTTCTTAGAACTTTACATAATTTCCTATGTGTTTCACTCTTTTGACTCTTCACATTTATTTATAATATTTTTTCTTTGATTTTCATCTGCATGTTGTGGCTGTTACTTGTTATAGCCTTATTACACATAAACATCCTCAATCTTCATAACTAATGAAATGTAAACAAGCAGCAGGTATAATTCCTGATCAAAGTTAAATTACAGTAATTTAAAAAAATATGCATGTCTATGTTAAACAGTATTCTTTTTAAGTTTATTCTTTTGATTTACTTTTTTGGGGGGAATTTCTTTATTGATTTTTTCTTTTGTATTTATGCCTACCTTATGCAGTATCTCACATTTTGAATGAATCTTCAAATGCAGCCCCTGTAATGTAAAAACTCTTTGGCAGCCATTCTCTGCTGTCCTACTATGTATATGCTTTTATAGAGAGAGATACCTAAAAAATAAACTACTAGTCTTAGAAAGTAGATTTAATGAAAGAATAAAAATTTATCTTCTTCCAGATAATGTCATATGACATCATAAATTGTTCTGAAAGGGCTGCTGGCAGCCTGCTCTTCAACTGTCTTAGGTTTGTCTGCATTAAATCAAAATGGAAGCAGCTGGATGTGTGTCTGAAAGTCAGATTTCCATTCAACAGCAGAGAGACACAAAATCTGTAGGAGTAAACATTCCTATCAAAGATGAGATTATTAAACAAACAATAACAAAGAAAAATGCAGCCTCATGAAAATCTCCCCTCCTAACTGTATTTAGCATCAAATCAATATGGCATTGATGTTGCTGATTATATCAGTGGTATCCTGCCCTATGTTGTTATACTCTTCTATATCTTGCTGAGTAATGCTTAAAATACCATCATAGATTATTGTCATCAGAAGGATTTTTGCTCATTAAAGCTAAGTGAAAATGCAGTTTTTACTCTTATCAAGGTCCATGTCATGTTCAGGAAGTGGACTATCCTCTTCCACAGTCTGCTCTCTGCATTTATCATCTTTCCAGTCACTAGATATATATTCTTCCGGACCAAAAAAACCCTAAAAACCACCAAACAAACAACAAAGAAAAAACCAACAAACAAAAAGCCCACAAAAAACCCAAACCCAGATATAATTTCCAAAATATGTATCTTTTGCTTAATTTCCCCTATGAGTAATTCTTAGAAATCAGTCCAGAGCATTACACATGGAATAAAATGTAATGCTAACAGTAAGGCAGATGGGATGAACCATGAGTTTAGGGAAGAAACGTGTGGGAAATGTGTCAGGGAAAGGAAAAAACAAGATAGGATTCTGACTGTAGAGCACTGTGAAAGAACAATAACATGGAACTTATGTATTCTGAGTTCCAGTCACCCTCAGAATCACAGCTGGTTGTTTTGGACATAGGATTTGTGCAGTAGTGTAGTGAAAAAAGGATGATTTCCCTGATGGCAGCAGCTGGTAATTGTTCCTGGATGATGGGATGTGCTGCAGTTTCTGCTACACTAACAACTTAAACCAACTATATTGCATCTAGTGTTTCTGCTTTTTTAAATTGCCATTTATGATGCTAGGCATAATTAACACTGTTTTCAATCTCATTTGCATACTTTTTTCTTTTCCCTCTGTTGTGGGTTGTCTTTTTTTTAATGTAAGTTCTTTTCCTTTAGCAACTTTATGTCTGCCTTTCTTAATGCACTTGGAGCACATGCTTCAATTCCCTTTTCTTTCCTACAGTGACTTTCTTTATCTGAGTCTTGCTTCCATTGATGCAGAGCAATTTTACAGATAAAGATACAGAGTGCACTTTTTTCCATTTATAAACCTGTATCTGCAAATCAAGTATTTAGATGCTGTGGACTAGTTCCTCTACAAAGGACAATGACAATGAAACACTGCACTACAAAATTCTTATTTCAGGTGCCCAACTATTTCCTAAAATGTTTGTTTGAAGCCCATACTCTCCTAATCCATTACACAGGAAACTTGAGTGGAGTTCAAGTCAAGCAGCTCACTGGAGAGCTTTGAAGCTATAAGGAGGAGACACTTTCCAAAGACGACATTCATTCTTGAGCATACCAAAGGTGCTTATCCCACTTTAATAATCATTCCAGCAAAATTCTTTTGTTTAATGTGAGGAATTTTTTTTCTTTATTTTCTACTTGGAAGTAACAAAGCAAATAAAAAATCTCCCTGCTGCTAGGTTTGAGCATTCCTTGTTGGTTGATTCTGAACAGATATTTAAATTCCAACTGTTAGAGAAGAAGAGGGAGTGGAGAAGGAGATGGGGATGAAAAACATTAAATATACTCTCTTCATGCCAAATGGCTCAAACTGTAGTTAACTTGCTTTTGAACTTTCTTGAGCCTTAGCCATGGTGTGGATAAGGTTGCTCAGCAATATCAGCAGGATAAAGCTGCATTATCCATTTGAAGAGTGGCAGATATGTGAATCGTGTAGCCTTGCCTGGAGGAAACTTTGACAACTGGTGAATTTTTAGAGCACCTAAAGAAACATGAGTATCTCAGTTGCTGGTATCTGGACTAGATGATCACTGTAGGTCCCTCCCAGCTGTAGTAGTCCAGTCTAAAGTCAAAGCAAGGCTACAATGATCCATTCAGTGACAGTGGAGACCATGGGCACCATGGAATGGTAACCATGGAGGCTGATCTATGTCTATCCACTTCCTTCAATGTAAATTTAAATTAGCTTTTGGGAGTTGGATTTTTTTTTTCTGGTTCTTTGTATGCTTTTCCCCCACTAAAGCTGAAGTCAAGGGCTGGTTTCTATTTTTCTGTGAGTTGAATAATGATGAAAGCCAAACATTTTATGAACTGCATTATGGTTTATATGGTTTATATACCATATATATGTAGTATATATAGAAGTCATTCTGCTGTTACACCATGCTACTGGAAGTCTAGTGATGATTATGAGTTTGCTGCACTATGGATATAGAAAAGGAAAAGGAAGCAAACAAGAATGGTGCTACATTTCTCAGTATTAAGCAATTGTTTGAAGTTAGATGGTTTTTTTTTCTTTACCTTAAAAGGTTCTATAGAATGTGGAGTTTAAGGTACCAAAGGTAAATAGTTTCCCTGTTTTCAATTTATAAAATAAGTGATTTTGTAAATTTAACCTGGAAATAATAGATTGGTCATTCAGCTTTGGTTTTAAAACAAAAGCCTCAGAAATCACACAATTCTATAGCACAAATTTGTTAATATGCAGAGACCTTCAGAGTGGTCCTTTGGCTTTCTTGCAAGGTGTAATGCCTGATAAGTTAAAATAAGGAAGGCTTCTGGGATATCAATTCTGATTTTTTTCACTTTAAATACTGGAAAAATAAGCATTCCTATTTCTACAATAATAAACAGTCCAGAACACTAGTGTAGGTGATCTGAGCAAACACAGATCTGCTAAATTGTTATTCCTGCCATAGTTACAGCCCATGCCAGTGGCCATAGCCACAGTGGCCATACAGAGGTTAGTGTTTGGCATGGGCCAAGGACAATTTGTAGGAAGTAGCTCAAATACAGCTACCTTGTTTCAGAAGGTAAGAATTTTTTTTTGACTTACAGAGCAAATATAGTGTGGGAAAATGGTTAGGGGTAAAATTGGAGAAAACCAGGAAGTTATGTTCACACTAACAGTAAGGAAGATATAGGGTAAAACTGCCTGGGTGAAATGCTGCTCCCTGGGTGGGTCTTGGTCAGTATGTCCCACTTCCCACACACATCACATGCTAAAGGGAGCTAAAAGGAGGAAGGAGCAGAGTGGAGACACTGCAGCCATGCTCTGTTGAAATCCTTGCAAGAAGGGGAACGCAGTGGTACTCTTTAGCTGAAAAGCCTCATAGTAGCTGCCAACCAAGGGGAAGAAAAGCGATTTCTCCAGCAACCATGGAGAGATCACAGATGTAACACTGTGCAGACCTCCATCCCAGAGGCTGCCTCAGGTGTAATACCAACATTACCCACCTCTGAGGTACCCCACATTGTACATGATGGATGACTGGAGCCACTCAAGCTCCACCTAAACATGAAATGTAGTATAAAAGTAAGTAAGCGTGAGTCCTTCAAGGGTGCTGGCACTTGCCATCAGCGGGAACATACTTGGCTATTGAGACCTGGGAGGGCATCTTATGCTGTTGGCAGTCCAACTGCCCTTTAACCCACTGGAATATTCACTGAAGGGTCCCCACAGTGAGATGCTGACAGACTGGTTGGGCACAAGGGTTTTGGCTTTCCTGGGGCACTGACAGACTAATAAAACACAAAGGGTTTGAGAAAATCTCTGCTTTTCACATGATGACACCTTTCCTGTCCCATCTCATCTACAGCTATTCCCTCTAGTACCACCTAAACTCAAGGAAAGTCTATAGAAACAATAAAACTCTTCTTGATAATGGAATTCTCTTTAAGAGCATGCATGGAGTCCGTCAGAGAAAGGCCAAAGCACAAAATTAAATAAACTACCAGGGCAGACAAAAGATAATAAAAAGTGCTACGAGTGCATTAGCTGTAAAAGGAAAATTCAGGTAAGTGTTGCATGCTGCTAAGTGGTCTTGAAAGGCTCTCTGAAAAATAATGATAACAAAACTAATAAATGTTTTTGTTCAAGTCTTGTCCATGTATGCCACTGTTACAATATAAGTAACACAATTATTATTGACCACAAATATTTTCTATCAGACTAAAGAAAGATGGATGTGGATACTTGAGCAAATTGTGGTTTGAATGGGCTAAATGATATAAAATTGGTTTAAAGGTTTCCAAAGTATGGTTGAAACAGTGTCAGAGGCTGACTGATTATCTCAAAAAAAAAATAACAGGGGAGGTTCCAGAAAAATGGAAAAAAAACACTTTTTACTTAAAGGAACCACTATAAAATTATAGCACTGTCAAGACAATATAATTTATGAGAATAATTAACTTCTTATCAGCACCTTGGATAAAAAAAACCAAACCAAAACAAAACAACAACTGTTATGTGTAAGAGCTAGTGAGGAATATCTAGAAGAAATAAAGTTAAACTTACTATGTTATGAGCGAAAGTAACTTCCCATGTTACGGTTAGATAAAAGAAGTAGATGCTTTATAAGTGATTTAAGTGATTTTTTTTAACCGTGTCTTGTTGGCTGTTCAAGAAATGACATACCATGAATTTCTAGACAAAGCTTCAAAATGAACTTGTATAATCCCTGTTCATAACAATCACACTCTCCTTCCTTTGACAAACATATCCCTTCATTTTGTGGGGATTATTTGGTTGTGCCTTTGGTAACAAGAGATGATCAATGCAGAGTATTTTTGAAATCAGACATTAAAGATTAATCATGATTTTGGACATCCAGGGTTATTAACTTGTTATATAATGGTGTGTAGAAAATACGTGAAATTCATTTGTCCAATAGTTCTAGATATTTCTGCAGAATTGTGAATACTAAAAGATTTTTCAAGACAGACATCCCTTATTCTAACAGCCAAGGGATTAGAAAAACACACTCGTTGCTCATGATTAAAGTGTTTTCTATAGTTTGTCTAGTTACTTAATGATATGTGAGTTTTGATGTAGTTGGACTAACATGAAGATCTTTGTCACAGAATTTGATGAACTTCAAGGTTTCCAGGCTAAATTATTGAGGAGGAGGTACTGTTTTAAATGTAAAAAAGTGATGTTATAAAGGCATCACTACATGATATCTACTTGATTTTTTCCCAGTTCATAGAAAATTTTTCAGAAAACCAGAGCTAAAAGGGGATTCATAGTTCTGGTTACTCAAAAGTGTCCTCATGGTAAAATTATAATCACATGGGAAAAATTTGAAAGAAAGTGACACAATTTCTCATAGAAGGCCTTAGAACCAAGATTTTGAGTTAACCTGTGTTCACACCTTAATCCTATGAATCACCACCCTTTTCTCTTCCTAGATCAACAGAAGACTAAACTGCTGTATTTTTTAGTTAATGTAATCTGTAGGGACTGTTTATTAACCAGAAACCTTGGATGTAGAACCCTAAACCCTTTCAAAAGCTGGTGGTCTGGGTAATAGACATCTTGTGAATGAGATAAAACGGTCTTATGAAGTGAGAGTTTCTGTTACAGTCTTGAAAGCAGCTGTTACACTCCAATCCTAATAGGGACACTGAGATGTATCCAGTTTTGAATTACTGGGTCTGTAAAAGGTATACATGGTGTTGGGAAGATCTCAAACAGGAGAGCTACTAGGCTTGTTTTCTGTAATGAAAGTTATCCTCCGTAGATCAGTTGCCAAAAATTGTTTAAAACAGCCACTGAAATAATTCAGAAGACGGGGACTTAGCTTTTCCTCAATGTCATCTTCCTAATCTAGTGAAAAGTAACAAACAAAGCTTGTTTCTTTAAAATACTCCTTTGATGGATCCATATATATTTTGATTTAAAAGTATACAAAATAATATTGCACAAAATAAATTTGAAATACATATTTTATAATTGTTTTAGGAAATATTCCTGTAGGTGACATTCTTATTGCAGTTATGTCCATTCAGATGGAAAAAAATTCATACTATGTCATTGAATCCACTACAAACCAGACATTAAATCTGCATTTTACAAACTAAGTAAATAATACTATTTCACTAATGAATCAATGTATTCAGCAATTTATGTTTGATTTTATAGAAAAAAAAATAAAATCTGGAGCTCAACAGACTTCTCACTAGTGAGTGATTTGACAATTGTGGACAACAATGATATCAGATATAGAATATATATATAAATTCATTTAGAAAACTTTAATTTCTAAAAGCCATTTCTGATTGTCCAACATGTCCAATCAGATGCAATCTCTTATGTATCCAAATGCTGATATTTCTGGTAGTTACCATAAGATAGTATTATAATAATGAAAAATTACAAATATTTTGCATATAAATTAAAGATGTTGGGACAAAACTGAAGATTGCTTTTTGTACTCTACCTGCTTTTTTAATAAATTTTACAGCTCTTCAGGTGGGAACATATAACAGTGCTGTGCTAGTAGTATTCTGTTCCTTATTATTCTTTCCTAACAAATTATCTATGTTGAGATAAATAACATCTGATGAAACAGTAGGTGAAGAGATAATTTTACGGCAGTGAATGAAATAGTAATTTGTGGATATTTTTATGCAATTGGAAAAAGGATAAATAAGGAAAGGTAAAAACCAAACAAACAAAAAAAATGCTGAAGAAACAACTCCTTTGAAACAAACCTACCTACCTACCTACCATTTTACGGGTATGTAATGTGAAAGGATCTTAAAGAAAGATGGTGCAGATTGTGTAATGAAAGTTTCATGACAATTAAGTTAGTTTTTTCCTTGCTTCCTTGATGTTTGTTGTATCAGAGTCAAGTACACCTAAATAAAAAAAAAAGGTTTCTTTTTGATTTTATAAATTGATCAAAAACAATGCAATAGCTCTTCTAAGTGTAAGGCTTAGTAAAGTCAAAATTCTCCTGAGTTACTGAGAAAACCAATCAACAGCATATAGCTTATTGCCTTGCCTTGACATTACATTAATGTCACCTCCTAGCACCCTGTAAAAATAGTAATTCAGATAATATCTTTCAAATGTTTCTCTGACATTTTAAAAACTAAGCTGGAAAACAATCGGTTTTGTTGCTGTTAAGCAACAAATGCTCTAATTGATTATCTGCTTTGCTAAATAGAAATCAAAATTCTGTCAATAAATTCCAAGACTCTGGTCAAAAATAAACACAAAATATGTAATTGATTGTTGCTCAGCTAGTGTTTTGAAAGTGAAATGATCTTTAGATCTTTAATTCTTCAGAATAGGAGCCAGAATTAAAGCATACAGCTGAGTGGAAAAACCAACACGACACACTGTATTATGGTGTTACCAGTGCTATATACATTATTAATTATTATTTAAGCTGTAGATTCCCACAGGATGGAAAAGACATATTTAGAGCAAGACTCTAAAAAACTCCATTTGGGCTTGTCAGCCCGATATACACAATATGGTTTTATTGTGCACATAAGACCTTAGAAAATATACAGCCTTCATTTAGGTAGCTTTGATAATTTCCATTTTTAATTTGGATCCCATTGTTGTTTTCAGAGATGACCAATAATTTATTTAGTGACCCTGTAAAATTTTATTAGTTTTAGTAAAAGAAATAGATATCCAAATAGTTGGCTACAAATAAATTAATTGAATAATATATACAGTTTTAAAAATATATAGTACCTTTATTTATTAGAAGAGGGAAAATGAGGAATTATACTTTTGATAAGGTAGTATGTATTTTTGTTGCTATAATTAATTGTGGCCAATAAGTGCAAAATTAAATTCTAATAATGTAATAATTTCACCATGTTTGTTAATGAATTTTGAGGTAAGTATAACTGAGTGGATTGTGTAAGCAGTAAGAGTTAGATATGTGTCATTCCTGGAAAAGATGATGACCTTAGGTATGAAAGACATAATTAAGGTGATTTTGCTACCCTGATCTAGTCATCTTCTATAACCAAGTTTGAATGCTGGAACCATAATGAAGGGCATTTTGTGGAGATTATTGGCTTGGTTTGTTTTATATTTTGTGTCGGTGGTTGGTTGTTTTTTTTAAGGACAGCTTTATCTATTGGTTTCCACTAAAATAAACTTTTATGAATGCGCTAGAGTGATAAAACAAATTGAAACAACTAGTGGTTTTTGGATCCAATCTTATTCAAATCACATCTGGCATTTAATAAAACACTATTTCTAAAAAATATTTTCCTAGATTGGGGAATATTCTGTAGGTGCACCACCTCACAAGAAATTCTCATTTCTTTATCTGCCCAGGTTTCCAACATGACTAGATCTCTTTTAGACAGTTTTTTTATTTTCAGTAATGACTGCAGTGTTTGAAGCCTGCTATCAATTATAAATGTCACAAATATGCTATTCATTTCTTCTTACAGGACTTTAATTTTTTTTTAAAAATTATGAAATCCTCACACAAATGGGAAGACCTTTCTTCCTTTTTCCAGATTTTACCCCTATATCCTTGTAGCTGGTTTTCAAACTAGATGATTGTGTTCCTAATTAACAGAATTTGAATTAATCATCAGTCATTGCAAAATTTCTGCACCATATCATTATAAAGAAATATTCCTTTAAAAGAGTAGACTACAAGAAATAAATATGTAGATGCAAAGTTTGTGTTTGAAGACTGGCTAGCATTTCACATTGCCATTCTGATAGTCATCCCAAGATTTAAACTGCCTGCAGTGTATTTTGTGCTTTTGGCTTTAAAAACCTCTGAAAACTGTATTCCACTCACTTTCTTGATCGTTTTAATTGCATTAATATTTAATGTACAAACTGTATTATATGACTTTGACATGAACTGTTTCTTGATTTCACTTAAATAAACCAGGTGTTTTAGAGTCTTCAGTTATTCATAGAGTACAACTTCTGTCATCACATAATTTTTATCATTATGGAAAAAAAGAAGTTATTCCTGAACAGGAAACAGTACAGAAATGTGAAAAAAAATATGTAGCACTTATATTGTAACATTGTGTTTTCAAAGCCATATTGCAGGTGTAAAAAGCAGGTAAGTATTCTGGTATCTTTTAAGCGATGGGGAGGCTGAGTTGTAAAAAGATTAAGAGAAGCGCTTAAGGCTGCTCAGGAATTATGAACAAAACCAGGATTATCTCTCTAAATGCTCTGGCTTTTAGTCCAGCCTTTTTCCACCTTGTTCGCACTACTCACGAACAGAATCAGATTAGGCAAAGAGATTAATTAACAGCATCTTAAGTCTTCTGTTACTTTCTTCCATGCAGTGTAAAGTCAAAATCACTCAATATGATCTACTGAATCATACTGAATCTAATTGCAGTTCAGCTGTCCTTAGCAATTCCTAAATTATCTTCTTCTCTATGTATTTCATGTGGATCAGCATGGAATTTGTTTAGCCAGAGTCAAAATAACAGGAGTTTTGTTTTTTGTTATTTGAGGATATGGTGGTTTTACTTGAGGACATGACTGTTAAGGATTTCACTATAATAATTGTTACATTTTACAGGAGGTTTCTAAACTGCTCATGACTCTTGAAGTTTGAAAGCTGCATCTGCTCTTTTCCTGGAAGAGAAACATTAAACATCTTAGTAATATTTAACTACTTGGAGGAGATTCAAGATGTCTTTTGGACAAAATTAATTTTGTCCAAAGCCACAAGACCTAAATTTATGTCTTGACCCAGGTAGGTGTATAGTTACATAGGGGTCTTTATGTCCCCTGTATAATTTCTGCAATATTTAGGCTATTTCCCAAGTCCTCTTTTGCAGCCTCTAGAACCAGGAGAGATGTGGATGTTTAAATATAATATTCTCTTCAGTGTACGCTGTCAGATCCCTTAGGGAATTCTCCTACTTCAGCAGTGTCTGTTAATGTAAGTACTAATCTTGGGGTACAGAACTGTTATGGGACACATGTTGTGAAATTTAGTTAATTCAAGAGTGGACATTATGTTTTTAGATGCTTCTTGGAGTTGGATTTGTTCCTGGCTAGACTGAGTTCACCCCAATCCAAATCTGGGTTCTCCTTCTGCCAGATCAAACATAATTGTAGCTTTCATTCTGTAAGCTTTCATATTTGTCCCAATCCTCCTGTTTTGCTGCTGAGGGCAGATTCACTGTGCAAGAATCTGCATGTATTTTAGTGTGGAGAATTCATAAAGGATGAATCATACTGGTTATTGGAACACCAGCTGGGTGGGGAATGCAGGGCAGGGAATAGAGGGATTTTGAGTATATTTTGTACCTCAAAAAGCACTACAGGCTTCTTTTCATATAAAGTGCAGCACCACTGTGTTAGTCTTGACACAACTCTTCACACATTCACTCATGTGCTGACTATGTTGGAGAACAGATGTGCCATAGCCTTTTGTTTTCTAAGCTATATGATCTATTCAGTTTGTCTGTAGCTGGCAGTTGTGTGCCAGGAACCAGCATTAGGCTTGATCCTCAGTTAATATATGGAGTACTGCTCCAAAACAAGTGGAAAAAACAATACACTGTTGGCATTTGAAGGTGCAAGAAGTATAGAAAGTGTTGTAAATACCAGGCACTTTTGAGAAATAACTTTGAGACACCTTTGTTAAATATCTACTTCTGTTTAAAGCTCCATCTAAATATTAGGCACCACAGAGTAGAATAACTGTGACTTTTATTTTTTTTGTCCCACAAAGTAATAATTTGTTATCTTGACTTTTATAAGAAAATGTAAAACTTTGTAAAAAGAGATGTTTTCGCTTTCTACATTACTGAAAAGAAGGCTTAGGGAAGACCTAAGTACTAGCCTTCTAATACTTACAGGGACTACAAGTAACAGAAAGTGAAAACAGTAACTCACTAAAAAGTGAGCTGATCCCCTTTTTACCTCCCCTTTTTTACAATGAGGTCACATTTTTGTGGTGATACAAAAAAATTCTACAATATATTAGAAGTTCTGATACAAGTCATGAATTTTTGAAAGCTCCTCTGTAAGATTCAGTTATCAACTGTTGAGGAGACACAAGCAAAAGCTATGTCCCATTATTAAAAAAAGGTAACAAAAACTGGTGATGAACTACAATTATTCCTGCTCAGGAAAATCCTTGTTGCAAACCACTTTGTTTATAGAAAGCTGTGAGGTGTGAGTAAAATTTGTTTACTTTCAAATGGAGCATCAGGTGTCTGACCAAATGTGATGTGGTTGGGAAGCAAAAATAGTATATGTTTCATATGTCATTGTCATATACACTTAAGAAGACTGAAAACTCTTTGTGTTTGTTTGTCCCTTTGCATGGCTTCTCACAGAAATAGTACTGCCTTACCAGTGTCTCTGGAATGTCAGCCAGCTTCAAGACTCTCTTTTTTCTTGGCTAGGGCCCCTTGCCTTTCAGGTCACTAATGAAAATCTTGTATAACTCTTTACTATATCTTTTTCTACTCAGTTAATTATTATTATTCTATCCAGAAAATTATATTTAAAAAATTAAGGTCACAAGGTTGAGCATTCAAATTAGAAAACATTAAAATTAAAATTCCCTATGTTGCCTTCATTTGGCCTGCTTGGACATATGCATTATAATGGTCTTTAATTACATCACACAGAATATTTTTTAATATGGGATCCCTGGCTCCATCAGTCAGAGATGGTACTTCCTTAATCAGAAGTATTCAGTATTTTGTTCTCTTGTCCTTGTTCAGAGTGTGGACATGCCTTATTGGCTTCAAACTATCCAGATTGCACTCTTTAAGCAGAAATTATTGATTTTTCTGTGCTATTTTCTAAATGGAACTCATTAATATAATGTCAGACATTACTTTATATTCTCCAAATCCTCATAAGGTTAAGGGATTTTATTATCTTCATTTTACAGATGGAAATGGCCATGCAGAGAAATTAAGCTTAAGTATATTCAGTAGATTTGGGTGTCCATTTTGGGGTGTCTGTAACCTCTTAGTCTTCAGTGTGCTTGGCACAGTGTAATTCAGAACTCAGGATATGGACCCTGTTGAATTCTCTATTTCTTCTAAATAGCTATAAATCTGACTTGTGATCTGTAGTGGAAAAACCTCCAAAACAAATATTAAAAACTAACCTTAAAAAGTCATTACAAATTTTGTAATAAAACTTTTTTCAGGTCTGTCGAGGAAGAGGCTAACATCTAATCCAGGTCTGCAGTGCAGATACAGCTGCCTTTTTTTACTTCTGAAGCTTCCTCTTACCTTTCCAACATATTCAACAAAAGTAAATAGATGGTATAAAGATATATATGAATATGCAAAGTGGAATAAGATAGTGAGAATGAGAGTGATTCTCTGAAGTGAAGAATGGGACATCAGTTGGCGACATCAAATAGTTTAATAACAGGTATAGGCAATGAGATAAAATTTCAGTTGGGAACATTATCACAGTTTAACTGTCACTTTAAAATTAATTTTCTGCAGATCTTTGAGTGAGCTTATATGTGTGATTGGGAAAGAAAAATTT
This sequence comes from Urocynchramus pylzowi, assembly GCA_013397555.1. Taxonomy (NCBI): domain Eukaryota; kingdom Metazoa; phylum Chordata; class Aves; order Passeriformes; family Fringillidae; genus Urocynchramus; species Urocynchramus pylzowi. The sequence goes on along the minus strand of VZRH01003034.1, from coordinate 272,804 downwards.
GTTATATTTACGTTTATTGGCTATATTAATATCAAGTAACTGTGTAACATGTACATTTTGGGCATATATTCAAACAAGGAACATAAAAATATTCCCTCATATCTCACAACAATCTCATCAACAATACTGGAGTCTTTAAATCCCTAAACCAGGCCTCTGATGTTTGAACTATCAGAGCAGATGTCGAGCTGCCAGCTTCATCCTCTGAGTATATCAATACTTTGGTAGTCATAAACTGTAGATTTTGGGTGAATTCACATATCTTCCCTGCTGACAGAGGACATTGGAGTACCAGGTTTCACTTAGGAATTTGGAAGGATTTTCACTGTAATGAGAATGTTGCAGCTTATTTAATACTGACTTCATAATTTTCCCAGCTTTTCCTTAGTCTGAATGTCAACTTTCTTCCCCTATAGCCTACTTCAGGTCTCACCCATCAGTTCCCTGCTCCTGTCCTTTCTTATAGGATTTCTCCACATAGATGCCATTTATGTCTCCCTTTCCAGGATCAAATTTTTGATTCTTTACAGTTGAAGTGAACAACATCTTCCATTGTGATGTTTGGATGCCAGTGGACAGTGTCAGCACAAGCACATGGCAGGCCTTTTATTCCTTTGCTATGTGTGGTGTGTGGAAATGCTTATTTCATTAAGATTATCTTACTGAGGACCTTGTCAGATGGTATAATGAGGAAAAACAGTTAAGCCATAGACAATGTGACACAAACTTGATGGACTATCATAGAGACAAAACCAAGAAACAAGCCTCGTCAGTCCCACTAATTGATGGGCTGTCAAGAAACTGCATGTGGGGTATTGCAGCCAGCAAGGATGGAAACCTGGGGGGTCAAAACAGGGAGGAGAGGCAAACTGATGAGGGAAAAGGCAAGGGAAGGGAATGGGAATGGGGAGAAACAAAGCAGAGAAGTGGGATGAAAGGGCTAGTCCCATATGAATAGGGCCAGTCACTGGGCTTATGGACTAAGCCCTGTGCCTGATCACCACAGTCTGTCCCATCTTTTGCTAATCCTTTCCTAACCAGGTCTCTGCATAGTCTCACTACCTATCCCACATGTGAGCACTGCAGAAACTGGGTGACATCCAGGGGAGGGGAGTGGCTGTGAATGGATTTGAGCTGGTGGGTCTATGTTCAGCTTTCACAGAATTCACAGAATCATAGAATCACTGGGTTGGAAGAGACCTTCAAGACCATCGAGTCCAACCCATACCCTAACACCTCAACTAAACCATGGCACTGAGTGTCACATCCAGTCTTTTTTTATACACATCCAGGAATGGTGACTCCACCACCTCCCTGGGCAGGCCATTCCAGAACTTTATGACTCTTTCTATGAAAAAACTTTTTCCTACTATCCAACCTGTATTTCCCTTGGCATAGCTTGGGACTGTGTCCTCTCACTCTGTCAGTTGCTACTTGGCAGAAGAGACTCTGGAGGTTTGCTATGGGTTGAACCTGCAAGTGGAAAATCAGCAGTTGCTGTGTCCCACAGCCTGGAAATGCCCTGCACTGGGCTCCAGAGGCTGGGCAAAGGAGGAAGTCCTGGGCCATGGTGGCTCTAACATCCCTTAACAGACATGTTTTCATTTGACAGAATTCCAAATATTAAGTTGGGCAGCATATCATTTTCAAACATTATAATCATAATCCAGCCTGATGCTCTGTGCAAATATAATGACAAGGGTCTTTTTTTTTAAAATTTCAGGGTAAATACTACTATTTTTAATAGTGAAGCTTTTTGTAGTATTTATTTCCTAAGTTATGCTATCTATACATGATAATATTTTTAAAAAGTGCAATCATGAATAAGATGATGTGAAATTTTGAGACAAAATGAATATGTAGCATTCTTCATCTTATTTAAATGAGGCTTGGCTCAAACTCCTATTTAAGACCATATTTTGGCAGAAAATTTCTGTTGCACTTATCCAGGCATGGACAAAATTAGAATTTATAAATATCAGTTGTTTCAAGGCTATGCTGGGTTATGAATAATGTTCTTTGCTGTATATCACTACAGCAAAAAAAGATAGCAAAATAATTTCCTTACGACTGTTGAAAACAATGGGTAAATTCTCTCCCTCCTACACGCCTTCATATACAGAGTTTTCCCCATTGTAACATTTGCTCAAATATTATGGTTTAATATAAATTTGTTGTGTTGTTTTTTGGTTTTTGGGGTTTTGTTTGCTTTTTTTTCCGAAATAAGCAGTGAAAATGATCTCTACAGTAACTAGTAGCTCAAGCACTAAGGTTATTTGAGAAAATTGAACTGTGCTCATGAAGTGTTTAGTGCATGTAAACAAACAAAAAACTATGCATATTCCCTCAGCAAAAGCTACTTATAGAGAGCAGAGAATGTCAGTAAGTAGGTATATGAGGTGGCTGTAGCAAATAGTGCGGAGAGAGGAGGAAAGGCAGATGTTGTTATGCAATGACACTGCACCGAAGACCAGTGTGCAATGTTAAAATAAGCAGTTTTCCTGTTACAGCTGGCCATGCACAGCACAGTGTAAACTTGGAATATATAATGTTGTAGCATCTGCTTCTCTGTAAGGGTTTCATTTTCTTCTTCAGAAAGCTATAATCTCAAATCTTCAGAGTTTGATAACTCTGATGTGCTTGATGGGAGAAAAAAGGCTGCAGTGCTGTCACAATCTCTAAGTCAATTCCTTTAGCAATGAAAGAGACCCCAGAAATTTTGTACAGCACACTGCAGTGAAAACACAAAAAGCAGTTGCTTCTCTGCCTGCTGCACTCATTTTCTTTTCTTGATGCAAGATGGAGTGCAGGTGACAAGGACTAGTCTAAAAGGTAAAAAGAAAGGTATTTCTTTTACTGTTGAAGCAAGTCACAAAAGAATGGATATTTTCAGAACTGAACTTTATTGCTTTGAATTTTTGTACTTTAAGGCATATAAATCTCTTCATGAGATGTGAACCAAAACTGATTTGCACAGATTCTGTTTTGTCACAGAAACCTTGATTTTTTTTTGCTTGTTTGTTTGTTCGTTTGTTTTACAAAATTGCCTTCTTGGACAATATTTTTAAAAGTTTAAAATATTCTAACTTTCAAGTATACTCTTTTACTATATATGTATATGATTGTTGTTCCAGAAAAAGACAGTGTGATTTTTAATGTATTGAAAGATAGTAGAGAAATTAAAAATTAAGGATGCAATTTAATACAGTTTTCATGCCTGCAGGTTTGACCCCAATGAATAAACAGTGAAGCTTATTTAGTTTTCTGTAGTTTCAAACAGCCCTTCCAGGCTCTGGCAGCTTAGTCTTTTTAATAATGTTACTTTGCCTTTGGATAAAAGCCTGCTGCATCCACTGATTCCACAAATGAATGTACAAATATTAAAAGGGGAAAATGGATTTATACCTGAATATTGGATGGATCTAATTACACTTTAGAATCAAAAAATCCCACTTCTCGGGAATATGGAGCCCTAAATTCCATGCATAATTATACATCCATTTTGAAAAAGTAAACCAATTATGTCACTGGCATATTCACATAGAAAGTGATTGAGGATCACAGCCTTTTGGTAAACATAAATGACCTGTTAAAAGGCACAGGCTTTTTATTCCCTTTTGCCAGGTTGTCTGTACACACCAATGATCACTGCCTCTGCATTTCTTCCTCTTCAAATCTTTTGCATACAATCTTTCCATTGCCACTTTTTTCAGGGAATCCTTGCAGCTTTTCATACCCATCTCCTTTGCTGAAATTTTCCTCAGTCCCTTCAGAGCAGCAGATATTTCTTCCCTGCTTTGTGTGTAGGTCTCCCATCTCCACCCAAATGTTCAGTGTTTCCTTTTTTCTGCAACTTGTTAAAGAACACATGTCAATGTGCTAATTCCATAAGGCTTCCATTTACCTGTAATATTTTTTCATAATTACTTATTTACTCTTGCTCCTTACTTATTCCACCCAGTGCAACAACAAGCCTAAAACACTGCAGTGTGATGCCTGAATGTGCAAAACATGAATTACTGTGTTGCAGGATACAGTGGCAATCTGCAGGGTCAAAAGCTCAGTAAACCAAGTATAGGTGAAAGAAGACAGACATTCCTTCCCATGCAGGAAAGTCTGGGTTTTCCTGTGAAGTGGTTAGAAAAAAGTGGGACACAACATCTAAATAGGAGATAGCCCAAAGTATTTTTTTTTTTGTTATCTTGCTAGTCAGGGTTCTCAAAGAGGGTAATACTTGCTGTCACCAAAACAACAGTTCTTTTGCCAGAACAGTACTCTATTTTATTTTTCCTGTCTTGAACAACATGGTTTTTTCTATCCTCCAGCTATCCTTTCTCATTTTGTCAGGTAGGATAGGGAAATTGAAATCTCTCTGAAAAAAAACCAAAAAAGCCCCCCAAAACAAATCAAAACATAAGCAAACAAAAAAAACCAAAAAACAAAAAAAAAACACCAAAAAAAACCCCAAACATACAAACAAAAAAACTCAAACAAAACCTCAAACCAAACCAAAACAGAAAAGAAGTTATTAACTCAGGCTAATAAATTTTCTCACATTTCCTTCAGAGACATGTTACAAACCAAAGATGAATCAATCCTGAGCTGCAAAAGTATTATTTTACCTTCCAAAATTTCTACAGATCTGTTTCTTATTCCCTTTCAGGAATTCTTTGAGATTTTTTTGCTGAGCAATACTATAACAGCTAAAATTAGACTTGAAAAACATTAGACTGTAGGCCATGTGGAAGAAACCTGATTGAAATCAGCTCAGAAGAGAGGTTTCAAGTTGATAACCTGTGTTCATTCCAATACATTAACATGGTTCAGCAGGTGACTAGAGCTGTATCAAAGGTAAGAGTAGATAGTCAGAAATATGAAGGAAGCCAGAAAAAACCCAGCACCTGAAGCAAAACTGTGGACTGTAAAAGAGGGTGGGGATGTTGAGGAGATAGAGGAAAAAGGGTTTTTTTAGAGTTTGGATGATTAATAATAAAAATATTGTGATTCGAAGACTTCCATGCTTTATTAAATTAAACAGATGAACATTAGGGAAAAGGCTAAGCCTTCAGGAATCATGAGAAACTTGTGTAGCAGAGAATTTTACAATTTCTTTATCACAGACTGGATAAGAAGGATTATCTTTGCTACAATAAGTTTATTTTTCATTCTGACTCCTAAACTTCTTATATGAAAATAAAAAAAAATTTTCCAAAATAGAAGCAATTCTGGAACAACTGTTGCCATGCTGAAAAAGACTTACTGGATAAGCAAGTAGAAGTTGTTTAGACACCATTTATTAAAAGAAACCTTTCTCTTATCAGCTATGCAAAAAATTTTGTTTTTGCCAGATGAACTGGACTTATTTACAGGCAGAAAAAATGTAAGGCTTCTTAAAATACTTAATTGAAAGTACAATAGTAGATTTTAGTTTACCTATTTTTTCCAGAAGGCTTTATGTATACATAATCCTTGTTAAGAAAACAAAAAAAAAGAAAATACACTATAAAAGAAACATTTGCATTTTAACTCACTAAAGACACTAATTTAGACCACAGTAGGGTGGTTTCATACCTGCTTAGTCACAGAAAAAGTTTACTCTGCTGTTGACTACATAATGCTGTAATTATTCTCCACCTCACTTCTCTTTGATCTATATATGTGTGTTGTTTATGAACTATTTGAACTATTTTTCTAACAAATGGTTATAATTATTTTCTGTATTGAAGTCAGTGTTTTTTTAATCCTTAAAAAATTGAGAAACATCTTCATTACTGAAGCCTCTGAAAATGTGCTAGAATTAGGGGGCTTATTTAATGAATGAATAATGAAGAATTATCCGTTGTGGTCATCACTTCAAATTCAATCATTGTCTACACCTGAAATATGGTATTAACACCACAATTATTGTAAATACTCCATTTCATCATGTACTAGAAATTTTCTATAAACTTATTTCAGATTCTTAGAGTCTCTGAGTTTTTCTGCCTTACTTGATGGATCTGGTCAGCTTAGATATTTTCCTACTAACATAGGAATTTTTCTTTAATGTTTTCCAATTAACTTTTCTATAACTCCACTCCCTGAGATGCTTTCCATCTAAAGAATCCCAGTTGAAATTCATCAGAGACTTGGGCCTAACTTGCACCAAGCAAAGGCATTATTCTCTGAAAGCAGCTAATCACTGTTGTTTGTACTTGTCCCTTGCTACCTTTTCTGAATAAACTATGAAATCATCAGTATCAGACTCTTACTTGGTAATGCCAGACAAAAGTGCTTTTCAGGTTTCAGTCTAATTAACCAATCACTGATTTTTAGAGAACAGGAAGAATCTCCTGATGAACAGAAATTGTGAAGTCTAAAATAAGGTGGTGAAAAAACTGCAGATATCTGTACCTATTCAAGGCCAGTTGTAAGGTTTTTATGTCATGCAAAACATCCACAAAAACTGATGGACTTCCATTTGGTGAACTCCTTGATGGTCAAGGTTTCTTTTTCCAGGTTGATTTCTGTTTGTCAGAAATCTGCTTCTTCTGCTGTTTGTCATTCAGCTACACTGTAAAATAATGAGACAATAATATAGGTGAGTGATACGGAAAATGGTCCAAATTCAAGAAATTCCCTTTTGTATTGGCAAGGATTGAGAATGCAGATAGCAAGAAAAACTGATCCCCAGAGATGAGAAATGGTTGAGGCATTCCTTCAAATGAGATAGAATATGTCTCTAACTATGTAAGGTCTCTTTCTCAGGAGTCTGGCAAGGGATGATAAAGGTAATTTCCAGCAAAGACAGTGGACTTTGTCATATCTGATTGTAAAAATGTAGGAAGACTTGAATTATTACTTCACTATCCCTGAAAATTAGTTTTTTTACTTGACTGTGTAAAGTAATTTTGGTAGAAGATGAGGTTGCTGCTTCAGTGCTCAGGCTGTGGTCCTTAAGAAGAGAAAGAGATGTACAGTGATGTTACACAGATGAAAAACAGTGCTTGACAATATTTTTCTATTTGTAGCTGTGGCATATTCTAGTACATAGTAAATTATTGCCTTAGATATAATTCATAATATGGTCATTGAGTCTAACTTTTACCTGTGCTTATCATTAGTTCTCATCTTCATTTACATTGTTGCTATTACTGTTTTCCTTCTCACTTGCTGTATCTATTGATAAATTAGAGGACAATCTCCTTGGGGCATTAGCCTTATTTGCTGAATGCTTTCTGTGATGAAGTGAGTCATGCTTTGGTCTCAACCAGATGTTTGCTAACACTCCAAAACAATTGGCTTCAAAACGAATTGTGACTCCTGAAACAGCTGGAAGTAAGGGTCTCATCCTGAATTTGTTGCAGATATTTCACTGTCTATTTATTCTGTGTCTAAAAATGGTGTGGGGGGGAACTAATTTCAGTCAAAATAAAAGGAATTTCATGTCTTCCACTCTTTTTGTGAATGAGACAGCCAAAGATTTGAAATCACATCATTTGAACCAAGTCAGCTATTCCTTAGTTATTTATCTTTACCGTCATTAATACCAATATCTGATTCTGTACTCTTTAAACATATGAGAAAAGCCTCCCTGGTTTAGACATATGTCCCAAGTGCCAAATATATTTGTCGTCCTGATTTTTGCCTTTGCTGAAAATACCAGATTGCATTTACTCAGCTGAGTCTCTTATGCCAGTAAACAGCAGGCGTGCTGACACCTCGCCACAGGTCATCAGGGATCCAGCTTCTTGAATGTATTTAAATATTCTGATCAAAATACTGATGTTGTCAAAAGTGAAATATGGATGTGCATGTTATGCAGCTCCTGGTTATCATGGGATGTTTCACATGAAATGAAAAGCAGAGCAGAGTTAGTCATGTGAGAATCTCTCCTGCTTTCTCTCTATGCTTCACTGCTTCTTGTCTCTGTCTCTGAAAGCTATACATAACCTTTGAACACCCAAAGCAGTGTGCTCAAATAATAAAAGATAAACTCTTAAATGAATATATGGAAACAACCAGCAAGTATGAAAACTTAATTTCATGAAGCAGAGGTTTAGATGGGATATATTGATTTAATTTTTTTTAAATATATCTAGACAAATACTGAATTTTTTTGTTCATTTTTTTAATAGAGACAGTATAAAAGGCATTAAAATTAGGCATTTATTAGAATCCTGTAAGGCACAGTATAAAAAAAATCTACATGTCATTACAAAAGAAAATTTCACTTAATGTTCATCTTCATTTAATTTCTTTGTCTATAATCGCAAACATATTAGAGAACTGAGTAAATGAGGAATTGTCCATCCTTGAGATTATAGTAAAAATATGGGGCATAAAAAGTCAGGAAATGCTTTTTGCAGGAGATATAGAGATGATTTTTAAAGAAGGGAAAGATAGTTCTACTGGAAAAAACAAAAAGAGGGCATATACTCAAAGGTTGTATGTGACCGATAATTTAAATTGTTTTAGTTTGTTTGCATGTTGTATTGCTATTTATATGCAAGTCAGGATCTGGAAGAAGGGGCTTTGAGATAAAGAGCCCAGTCTCACTTTGAAAATAATGAAAGAGAATACTCAAAAATGTTTTTGAAAATGTAAAATGGATACTTGATATTTCATATTTTCCACATCCTCTTTTAAGCTATAACTAACAGAACTGAAGTTTCTGTCTGTGGCATGACATAAACCAGTTTAAGCTTATCCAAGAGTTTCCATACTTTAGTTTTAGATACTAAGAAATTAATTACTGTTTTTACTGTACTTAATGAGTTGAATGAAATTAAAAACCAGTTATGCAGCTTCTGAAATTAGTAGGCCTAGACACACTTGCTTTCACACAGAGAGTCATAATGAAAAGCAAAGAAATTTCATATCGTGAATGAGATTCAACCTGTTATGTTTAATTGAAATATATTTCAATGACATAGCTAACAAAATTTTCCAACAGTGCCAGTTCAGTTTCATATTATTGACTATTTTTAGCCTTCATCACAAATTAATTTAACATTTTCTGGCAAATAATGGTGGATATTCTAAAGTTTTGCATATACTTTAGAATAAATATATAATTTTCAAGTAAGTGTGGAAATTTAATGTGAAATATTAAATATCATAAGGCTAAATAAAGTGGTATGGTTTTCTTTGATTACAGTGTAAAGCTCAGTGCTTTGTTGGTATTTTATCCTTTCATGTTTGTCATATTGTTTTTTTTTTTTAAATTTAATTTTCACTTTATTGGCCTAATAGGTTCCCTTGGTACTTAGCAGAGTCTGTTCAAAGTTCTCTAGCAGAGACTGAGCATCATTATGTATCATAGCATATATTACATTTCACACTCCTATTTCTCCATATGCAGCCTGTCGTAATGAAGGCTGATCCTGACAAGCTTTTTCCTGTGAATTCCTTTGTTTATTAAAAACTAGAGGTTATAGACTACTATTGAGCAGAAACCTCTGTGACAAAAGTTATTAAATAATATGAAATATAAAATATTTCATAATTTAAATAATTTCATAATTTAAATGTAAAATCAAGAAGGGTGAGGCTGAAGACGATGCTTCAAAGAGATCTCTTACTGTGATTCTAATGCGGTATGAGGGAAACTCCTGATAACAAAGTGCACCTATGCCAGCTTTATAAATCTGTATGTTTAGATCTTCTTTGCTTATTTCACATATATAATTTTGCTTGTGTTGTCTGAGTTCTACAGATGCGCCTGTGGAATGCTCTTTTATCCACATTATCCAAAAATATTAGAGGAGAAAATGTGATCAAATTTCTAGTACTAAAAATTCACGTCATATATGAATAAAATTTGATTGTGTGACTCTACCACAACTTTCTGTTTGTTACTGACTTGCCTTTTATACAATAACTATCTAAAATACCTTGCCTATAAAGAAGCTTATAAAGCAGTATATGACCATGGCTCCTGCAATAGTTTAATGAAAAAAATAATTGACTATTCCTCTTTCAATTAAATAAATACTTAGTAATTAATAATAAATTTCTGGGTATTTAGTGACTTAAATAGTCATTATAAATTAGAAATTTTTATGCAGGACTATTAAAAATTAAATAGTCAACTTTAAGCACATTTTCTTTGTTATTCCTATCTTACAAACATGTTTGTTTAACAGGATCACATTACTACTTTTGTTTATTTCCTCTTGCCTTTTCTTCACTTTGCTTCCCCACACCGACTGTCCACAATTGTAAAACAATAATAAAAATAATAATAACAAAAAAGAATAGTCAAATGGTCTTGTATAAACTTCTTTTGAGCAATTTTAAAGTAAGCTCTTTTTTCTGCTATTTTAATTTGGAAGTGAGCCTTTTTCCTTCTTAATTTAAATCCATAAACTCAGTTGCTCTAAAGGTTTATCTTAATGGATTTTTAAATACCCATTGTCAGAATGCCCTGTGGCAATCTGGTTGTGATTCTAAATGGCATCCAGCTGGACAGGAATGGCTGCACCAAGATGTACTCAAAAATATAGTAATTTTTTTTTTGGTTTTGTTTTGCTTTGAAGTAAAAATCCAGTATTAATTTCATGAGTGACTTTCACCTGCATTCCATTTTATTTTATGCAGGTTTTTGAAGGTTGTGTCTGGGAAAGCCATAGCCAAAGGAGGTGTGCTGATTTGGAACTTGATGATCTCATATATATATATATATAAAATGGAAAAAATGTCAGAGGGAGAAGAAGAAGACTTTAATTTCTCTTAAAGTTATAATTCTATAGGAGCAAAAATTCTGCCTTTGGTTTATTTCTGATAAGTTTAAAAGAGCAGGTAAAATGTCTCAAAAATTATTTTGAGACATTTCTTCCCTTCCCTATTTCTGTGTTTTGTCTGGTACTAGTGACACATTTGTCTCTATGTGTAATGGTTCTTCCAACCCTGGAATTAGCAATTTGCTAACATTACCATTCTGTAGAATGCCTTCTTGATGATTTAAGCATGGAAAGATTGGGAAGAGGCAATTTGAGCTCACAGGTGGTTATATCAAGGATTCAAACAGCTTCCTCATGAGGTGAAAAAACAAAAGAAGAGTAGTGTTATGATCCCTTTGAGAATCTTCAGTTAAAATAAAATCATTCATATCTACAGAAACACAACTATGCTACCCACACTTTTAAGTTGTGGAGGAATAAACAGTTTTTTGGTTCATTAACTCAAAATAGTATTTTATCCCAGGATTTTCCAGATTTCTATATTCAAATAATTTAAAAATGTAATATGAACGTGTCCCTGTATTCAGAGCAGAAGGAAAGGAATCAATGAGCACACTGAATATTTTGTGAGGAGGTTTCCATACTGGACTATGAATTTGATGGCTGTTTATAAAACATGATATGAGAGAGAGCCAGAGAGGCTCCTGTAACATGAGATTAACCCTCATTTTCACTTTCAATGGGGTTTGATAAGTGATTATTGTTGTTTTGCTTTTCTGATGGCACAGATGAGACTTTGATTGGCTCAGATGAAAAAATCACGGTAAATATCATTGCTGCGTGGGCAGTAAAACTGTTGCATGTATTGGTGAAAGTGCAGATTTCTGTTTTATATAATGCACAGCTGCAAGAAATAGCCCATCCAATAATTCATGATAACATAATTGTTGAAAGCAAAGAGTTGATAATTATCAGGAATCTCTCCAGCCACACAAATAAAGCACCATATTCAGATTTTATATGTAACAATAGTGAAATCTCTGGGAGAAGTATGCAAGAGCATATTGCAGACTTACACCCTGTCCTTTTTTATTGCAATAAAACTTGTGGATGGTGAGTGTAAGCTAACTTGGAAGTGCTTTATAAAAATTATTTTAGAATTTTTTTCTACGTAATACTTTAAAATGCATCAGAAAGGGCAATTAATTATCCTTTGCTAGTGCAAACTGATTTTCTGACATTTGGTGCAAGCTGAGTTCCTTACTACATTTGCCAGGATAGCTTTAAGCACAGTTACTGAGGTTTTTGTAGTAATTTTTTCTTATTTAGTAATTTTATCAGTGCTGTCATTGTTTCCATTGATGATCTCTTTGTTACTGTGGTCCTAGATTTTCACGTGCTGAAAATTCTTTGGGCTGGTACTTAGAATGAAAACAGAATTAAACACGTGTCCTACCAAACAAACAAAGGAAAAAAGTACTGCTCACCACCTGGGATCTTTAAAATTCACAGGTAGTGACTCTAGAAAGAAAGATTTTGAAGACTTTTCCTTTTTGGATTTTCCCTGGTCATTAGACCACCAAATGCATTTTTACTTCTCATCTTTTCTTTTTTTCATCCTTTTCATTGTTATTCCCAAATTTCATTTTATTTTTAATTTAAATGTATTTTTTTCTTTCCATGCATGCAATAGTGCTTTGATCAGTAGTCAGTTTCATCTTAAAATATGTCTATTTTTTTTTCTGGCACTTTTTTTTTCACACAGAAATTTCTTTTCTTCTTCTCCATTCTGGTCTGGTTTATTTGTTTTGTTTGGTTTGGTTTTGTTTGTTTGTTTGGGGGTTTGTTTTTGTTCACGAGCTACACTGATTAAACTACTTTGACTTTCAAATGTCATACTCTCAAATTCTTTCCTGCTTACTCACTTCCTTGGGACAGCTTTGAGATCAGTACATTCTGCTAAGGACCAAAGGCAAATTTGAACATATGGCAACACTTCTAAACTATGCAGATATTTCACTAACCTACTGTTTCTACCAACAATCCCTTGTTTATCTCATTTATTTCTATTATATACACTTGTTAAAAAGCATCAGTTTCCAAATGTGTCAGTATGTGAAGTAATTCTCATTATTTTCTATGAGAAAAGCACATGAGCCATCATTCTGCATTGAAGTCTAGAGTAAGGTTTTCTTTATGTTTATCCAATTTTTTAGATGAGCTTAAATACTTAAAGCCTAAAATGGAAAAGGCGACTGAGCGTTTATCATTAACTGGGTTTTTATTCAGTGAGTCACAAATTCTGAAACAAGGAAATGCAGCTTGAACAATTAATAGGCTACCTCATAGAAATTGACTCAATATTGGGTTGAAGGTTTATTTTAAATAATCATGAATGTCTTGTTTCTCTCTTTATGAAGAACCCAAATATTCTTAATTCAGCACAGAAAAGTTGATTATCTGCCATATTAAAAAAAAAAAAATATTTCAGACCAATCTTTTACAGTTAAATATATTTGACCTTACACATGATTGCAAATATTTTCCATTAAAAAATTTGCATTTTAGTAATTGGCCTCTGATCAAACACAGATTGTTTTGTATGAGAAAAAAGACTTTGATCTTTAAAGTAAAGAATAACAATACGAATCACACATTCAATAAAAAGAATTCCTTGATTTGGAGAGTGAAAAAATTGAATCTATGATAAACAGCTCACAAAGCAAAGAAAAGAATTGACTTTCCAGAAAATGTGTTTAGAATTTAAACTAATGGCACAGGTAAAAACTCACTATATTTTTCATTGCTGGACTATTAAAAAACTGCCTTTAATATAACGTTATAGTAATTTTTCTTTTAGGTAGCTACGTATTAGAGGGTGAATAAATTAGTGTTTACTGTTTCACTTACTGCATTATATATGATTATGTTCTTGTCATGGACACTGCCAGTAAGGAAAGGGTACAAAACACATCAGTCCTGTATAGAAATAGTTTACTGCTCCAGCTGATAATGACAAACAACATATTGATAAACATACAGGTTCTGAGCATATTTATTGAAATGGATACCTTATAATTAAATTTAATGGGCATGCCATTTTCAGTGTTTAGATAGAGACATTGCGGAGAGTAAGATAAAGTACATAAGAAATATACACTTTCTATAAATTATGTTTCCAAGACTGCATTTAGAAAGAGTCACAGTAGAAAATAAAGATGAAGAGATCTTAGTTATGATGAATTATTCATGTTGTAGCAACAGGACAATATTTATTCTCAGTAATACACTTGTACCCCTGGAGACCTGAAATGCATCAAAGCTTGTTTATTGTGGATTTATAATCAGAAAAAATAAGAAATATTCTATCCTCATAATTGTGAAAATTTCTTCTAAGAAGAAGGGGGGATTTATATATATATATAAAAGGAATTCCATTGAAAAAATCAGGCTTATGACCAAACAAAATACTAATCATGACCTGCTTCTGGGTCATGATTAAATTAAATTTAAAATTAAATTTCTCTGTTCTGAATACAAATATATAGCATGATTGACTTGTTTGAGCAAGAAAAAAAAATATATTTGTGTTTGTTTGGGTTTTTTCAAATTCCACGTATACTAAAAATATATGATTTTTTTTTTTTACCAGTGGAATTTCTATAAAATCTGACATAATTTTATGGGATCAGTCCAGTTGACACAGGTATTCTTGCAAATGCAATAAGAGCTGTAGGATTAAGAGCTGTGATCATGAAGAGGAAATAATTGTATGTGTTTTGCATTCCATTAGTGACTTTCAGGCTCTGCAGTTGCCTTTCTTGGCTAGTGACATGAAGAATGGCCTTCAGCAGAGGAGCTGCCTGCTGTCTGCACTAACAGTAGAGTCTTCTACCTTTACAGAAGAGTAGGCTGGAATTAGGAATGCAGTCCATACTGTCTGCTCCCCAGCTTCCCTCATAAAGTCTCCCTTCTTGAATGTCACCTGCACTGTTCTTTTGAAATGTCACATTTCTGCCCGGTAAGCAATGTGCTCACAGTCCTACATAGATGTGTCTAAGCCCCAAGATTAGGGGCTTGTGGTTGATTTATCCATCTCATCCCATCAAGATATATCATGTAGTATATTGAATGTGTAGGGAGTCTTGATACCTCAGAAAAGTGGAAGTTCTTATCAAAAATTTAAAGGAGTGAAAAGCATTAATAACTTGGTGTGGTTGACATAGCAAGGAGGATTGATTGTTTTCTGTATGTAAATGTAAACAGGGTTACTCACTGAGAAGGAGACAGAACTAAATAAAATAAGAAAATATATAGGGGGTGACAGGAAGATGGTTTGGGACAGTGTCACTAAGGCAGGTCCTGCCTGACCAATTGTCCTGGGGTGAATTTATGATGGGTTTGTATCCCCATTTGTCTGTTTAGCCCAGAAATAAGTTTTGCACCTTTAAGACTGATTCTGAGAGCTAAGGGTGGGAGGGGAGAGAAGTGCACAGTTTATTATCAGAAACTGCACTTACTCCCCTGCATCTTTCCCCTGGACTGTGTTGTCTGTGGATGGATGGACAGACAGCGAGACAGAGCTTTCCTTTGCTTTTAGTTAGTTTTTAGCTAGCTGAGTCAGAGAAGTTCCCTGGACTGTGGTTTTTTTTTGTTTGTTTTTTTTTACTTGGAACTGTTTAAACCTGCTCTGGACTGAACACTCAGAAGAGCACTAGCAGCTCACACCTGTGGCCCACTGGGCCAGGCTTGGGCTGCAGCATTTCCAGCACCGGAGGGACTGATAACAGACTGGGTGAGCTCAGCTACAGCCCACAGAAGGGACTTTCTGAGTTGCTCATCTCTTTAGAGCGGCAAGAGGTTTTATTGTTTAATATTGTTCAATTTTTTTGCGCTGGTGAATGCTTTACCTGTTAGATAAACAGGTTTTTTGCACTTTTCTCCAAGGAAATATATTTCCCGAACCGGTTGGGGGAGGGGTCACTTGAATCTACTTTCTAGAGGAAACCCCTTTAGAGGTTTTCTTCCAAATTTGCCCTAAACCAGGACACCAACCCGGTGGTCTTTCATGTTGGGGTGAATCTATCCATGGATATGGGAAAGGCTACAGATGTCATTTACCTGGACTTCTGTGAAACCTGTAATATGGTCTCCCACAACAACATCCTTCTCTCTGAATTGGAGAGAGATGGATTGGATGGATGTTAGATGGCTTCTATGATTATATGATAGTTATAAACAGTTCATGGATAAAAATAACTAAATTAGAATGTCCTCAATATCTTGCTAAAACTTCCTAGGAAGTAAAAGCTGGAAATACAGGAATTTACAGGAAATACAAGAAGCTGGAATCTTTCACTGGAAATACAGGAAGTAAAAGGCAAATAATAAGAGGTTTCTAAGACAGGGATCAATAGTTTCATGAAGGCAATTTTGTGACATGTGCATCTGATGTGACCGAAAAACTCCAAGAGTCCATTTCTGTTCAAGATGCTTTAGCTCTTGCTGTAAGGCTGAATGAGTTAACCTTCACCCTAAGTTTACCAGTGAGGAAACAATATTCCAAGGCAGTGTAAAGTCCTAGAACTGGATATAGGAATTTAGGGTTGGAAGGGAGCTGGGAGATATAAGAATGAAATTTCCTGATGGGAAGTGCAGGGATTAATTCCTGCAGCAAAAGCATGTTTGAAAATAAACAAGAAGACTGTTTAGCTGAGGGCTTCTGAGGGACTTCTCATGGCCCTGACCATCTCCATCCTGCAGCATGTCTTAGCAACACTGTTTGTGTGACTGCACTGTGAGCCAGCTTGGAAAGCCACTCAGCTGAAAGCATGGGGAAGTGGTGAAGAGTGTCTGTGTTGGTGGGGTAAGATGACAGTTTTCATCCAGAAATAACTCCTCAAGCTTTCATCCTGTAAAGCCACAGTGGCATTTGTTGTGACAAAAAGGTGATGATGGGTATGCAAAGCTGAGGGTCCTGCATCAGCTTGATAGACTTAAATCTGTCTAAGTTGCTAGGGGAAAAAAATCAATGAGAAAAAAGCTGCAGTAGGGTGAGTGAGTGCTCCTGTCCATCTCACTGCTACAAACAGAGTTGAATTTGGTCTGCTGCACAGCACCTGACAAGTACTGGGTCCCTCACTGCAGTCTCTTTTGACCACTTATATTTCTGTTCAAAGTCCTCCTGAGGAACTTAGCATATTCAAGTTCATATTGGGGCTACCAGGTTAAAACTATACTGTTGAATTTTGTGGAATACAAAGTCTTACAATGAAAGTACTTGAGCATTTTAAAAGTTTGTATCTGAGGTTTCTTTAAAAAAAAACCACCTTTGAAAAGCTTCTCAAAGCAACCCAGGAAAAGAATTCAATATGTGTGGTGTCTCATTCTTTATATTAAGTTTATGAACTAGGCCACTGACTGAGCAACACACACTCTCAAGGCTTCAAACACAGAAACAGACCTTTCTTCAAGGCATGTGGACAAGCCTTTTCAGCATCAGAATCTATCAAACACTGAGTAATCATGACTGGAAAACTACAGAATTGAAATTAGCATGTTGAAGAAAGGAGATGAAATTGATATGTATTTACTCAGTAGAAATCTGGTGCTCAAAACATTCCTTGTATTGTTTGGTACTTTTTGTTCTGATCTTTCCCTTAAATGACAAAAATAAAGTAAACTGTTAGAAGGCTTTAGTGAAATTTGACTAGTATGTGCATTTGTGCTTACATTTGTCAGTGCAATGTAAGCAGAAAAACCATGACCAAATTGGTTCTGAAATCATGAAACAAAATGCTACATTTGAAAACCATTGAGCTATATTTTTTTATAATTGACAACAAGTTGGTGCTGATACCACCAGGACTCCTGAATTCCTAATTAAAAAAAAAAAAAATTGTATGTTTCTTCTTCATTTGTGTCATCAATAAAAACCTGATTTCAGGAAAATCACTCTGTAATATGAAATCTTCACAGTCATTTCAATATTAATTATGTAATATGTAAAATATGTGGGAATCATGTGCATTTACCATCTAATAGGAGAACATGTGAGATAATTTTATGGTGTTCAGCATTCATGAATTTATTAAAGTCTGGGGAAAAAAAGGAAGGGACAGTCACATCAAAATTCAATTAGATATGTTTTCTCTCAGAATTTGAATGAAACACAATTGGCTAATTCTGGATTATTTTTTGGGGGGGGTTGTATTTTTTTATTATTATTAGTAGTAGTACTATTATACCTGTACCCCATGCATCACTGAACATGGGGCAAGAGAACAGGAGAAGATGAAATGTAATGTAACTCAAAAGGGTTCTTACTGGACTAAAAGGATACTGAAAATTTTGTCCAGAAATCAATAAATTGATTAAGATCAGAGGCTGCAAATATTTTAACATACACCTTCACACCGATACACACAAAAACAGTGTTGAAATGATAGAAGAATCTATTATGTGAGCTTTTCCCTTATGCATTAAGGTCAGAATACTAAACCAAGAATTCTTGAATGCTTAAATGCATTGTCTTACTGATTAAATTAGTTCAATAAGGATGACAGACATAAAAAAACCATTGCAAGAAAGCAAGTGATGTGTCCAAACCCATAGGTAAAGATGTAAAAAAAAGTTAATCGTATTTACAAAAAAAAAAAAAAATAGAAAGATAGATGCAGAGGGCTGTCTGTAGTGATGGAATATATTAACAAGAAATAAACATTGTTTCTTTTCATATCAGTGCCAACAATCTAAGTCGTCTGGGCTCATATCCTAAGGATATCTCAAAGGAATTAAATGAAGAAAGCAGTGTGGTATAACTTCTACATCTAAGTGTGGCTGATGGAAATAATGTAAATGTTGGTCTTACACACCAAATTCAATGAACAGTTTGTCTAAAGAAGAACATAAATGACTACACCACCATCTCACCCAACCTCCCAGTTATGAAGCATGTAATTTTATCTCTAGCCTACGTGTGTTCTGAAATCTTCTGAGCTTGGCAATCAGAAGACTCAGATTTAAAATCTTGAATACTTAAACATCAGAGACATTTATGTGGTTCAAAAAAGAGTACATGATAGATAAGAAATGTTTGTCATGAACAAAAGACAACAATAAAATGTACTCTGAAATGCACTATTCTTAGAAAGGGGCTGTTTTAAAGCTAGAAAAAAATTTTAGAAACCTGAGAAATAGGGTTTTTTTTGTTTGAAAAATCACGCTGACTAAAGGAAATTATTATCTACTTAGTACAAATTACCAAGAATGGAGCAAGCTTTGTGTTTATCTCACTTCTGCAACATAGCATTCTCACAATAGCTTTCAATTTATATTGGTATTTTTGAGGCTGCTGTTGTCTCACTGAAGCTGTCATATTTCTGTTGTCCATGGAACTTGTGCTTCCAGTGGAAATGAGTGTCAAAATGTTTTTAATTAAGGGGACTAGAAAATATTCATGTTAAATTTCAATTATGTTTACATTTCATTTTGTGTTGTTTTTTTTTCCTCCCTGTGCTATTACTAAATAAGAAAAATACTAATGAGAATAGAAATACAAATATTCCTTTACTTGGATTCTCAGAGTATTACCATCCCTTTTAGAAATTTTTGTCTAATGAGGTGGAACAAAAATAATGCTTTTCTTGTAAGATGAATCTCAAGGAAATCCCTATAAAGAAATAGTTTCCTGTGATTCTAAATCAAGTTTTGTGGTTTTGCTTTCCAAACCTATTTAAAGAATAACCAAGAGTCATGGAAACCACACTATGCAAATAAGGCATTCAATTTGCAATCCTAAATTAGATGTTCTTCTAACTGTTGAAAAAAATAACAAAGTATTCTTTTGGTAAATCTGCCATTTTAAATTGTGTGAAATTTCATATTTATGTTATCTTGGGTTCCTTATTGTTTCTCCATCTGTTTTCTGTGGTTCTACTGGATTTCAATGACAAGTGAATAAAACTGTCAAAACCTGTGAAATAATTGTTTTTCCACAGCTGGCATTTGGAGAATTTCAAATTGTAATGTGCTTATTTGATAAGTTCTATATTACTCACATTACTGTTGTCATATATGATTTCTCTGAGCCCTGGTCTCTTCACAAACATTGTTACTTGAAGAGTTGGGCAGAAATTAACCATCCAACACTCCATTTGAATGCTTAAATTAAAAGGAGAGGCAGCTGCTCTAGGAAAAGAGAAGTACTTGCAAATTGATGTCTTCTGAGGATACAGAGCATTTGGGGCACCCCTGAGTACTTATAAAGCTTGAATTTTGAGAATTAGCTGGTTTGGTTTGGTTTGGTTTGGTTTGGTTTTTTTGCTTTGTTTTAGTTTTTGGGGTTGTTGGGTTTTTTTTGTTTGTTTTTTGGTTTTTTTTTTTGACAATAGGACAATTTATAATTTTGTATTTAAAGAGAAACAAACCAAACAACAAGTTTACTTATTCATTTCAGATGTGGCTGGCACTAAATAATGAAATTTAAATTTCATGTAGTAACAAAATTTATAACAAATTTGCTTCTCCTACCTTCTCCTTAGGTACAGCACTTGGTCAACACCCACCTATAAAACCCTGATGGGCACCTTCATGACCAAATGCTGCCTGTAGTGGCTGATGAAATTTGGAGAGGAGAGGATCAAAGGACTAATGTTGAACCACCCTGTAGTAACAGAGACAAAAGTGATAGGAGGACAAGGAAGGAAAGGGAAAGAAAATAGAACTGCAACGTTTTTGTCGCATTTGAAAACACCATGAAGAGTGGTCATACCTTTATGGAGAGTAATAATGGGGTAGTGGGACAAGGATACTGTGAAGAAAATTAGAAAAACAAATTATGATGCTCTCTTATATTGCATGAAACACCTCTGCTGCTGTAAAATCATTAAAGATTTTACATCATTACTTCTAAAACAAAGCTTGTCCATTGTACAGTTCATATTTGAAAAGTTCTAAGTAGGTTGAATTGAATCCTACATGATAGAACTCATATTTTCAAGATAAAATAAAGAGTTAGTGGTGATAGGGATTTATACCTCTTACAAGGGATTTATTGTCTGAATAAACTAAGGGTTATGAGGTTTTTGAAAGCATAGTGAAAGTTCATGCGAGCAACTCTATGAGAATAAGAGCCACTGGTCTCTGAATTTTACACTTCAGAAAATTATCTTTTTTTTCTCAATTACCCATCTACAAGCTACACTGTCAATGTATCCAGTCTACTAACAAATTAAATGAGCAGGAGGTTTTATTTATTATTAAAGATAAGGTAAGTATTATGATCTCTATTTCAAATGACACTTAACTGGGATGTTTTTTTCACACCATCATGAATTGAAAACAAAGAAATTGCTCACAAAATGTGAAAAAAATCCAATTATGTACTTATTAGGAATTTTACTTCTATACATTCTTACTTATGCTGTTATCAAATAGATTTTTTTTCACCAAAACAGTTTTTCAAGGATTAAGAAAGGAAAGAAGGCCTGGGTCCCTTAGTGAGTAATTTTATTCTCTGTATAAAGCTGGAATTTAATTTTGTCTTGCAGCTTGAGAGATCTCTGACAAGAAACATTTGATTAGCCAGTTATTGCACAAATGCAAACAAAACATAGTCTCTCCTGTCTTACTGCACAAATTAAATCACAAAGGATTACCATTTACCTGGTGTAAAAGAGCAGTTTGAATACCAAAGTTCTGTTCTTTGAAACAGAGTTTGTCTGAAAAGTCATGTAAGGTAAGCTTTTTGTATTTTTTTTTTCTCATATTCCTAAACTCCTCCTAGCCCTGCAGCTTTTCTCTAGCAAATTTTTGTTAGATATTTCTTTATGGCAGAGATTATATGTTTGCAGTGTAGTTAGTATAATAGAATCCTATGCTTAATGGAGCCTAGGTATTGGTGGCTGACAAGATGTAAAGGTAACAATGTAGTTTTAATATTTTATCTCACAAAACCAGTGAGAATTTACATCATCTCCGAACAGCCATAAGTACTAGAAGCTGAAAAGATGCACCATAGAATGAGGGGTTTTATATATTTATTTTAAAAAATACCACCTGAAAAAAATCCCAGACTATTCTAACACAGTCTCAGAATCTTCTTTGTGAAATTAAAAGGGAATGAAATGACTGAACTGCAAAGAGGAATCCTAAGAAAAGCAAAAGTATTGTCAAACTCATACTGTTCATGGTACTGTGTGTTATAAAATTTGTGTTTTTTGAGTTTACCAAATAAGAACTTACAATAAATGCAAATTAAATTGAAGTTCTTTTTAATTTTACAGTATCTGGGTTAGGTACAACCATGGCTAACAAAAGGAAGAAGGAGGAGGGATGCTTTGTCTCAGCACAGTATGGAAATCGTCTTCTTGGACATTGCATCTGACTCAGTCAAGACAAATTAACTAATCAAATGTACTGGATATTTCTTGATTAGATGAATTCAAACTTGATATTAAATTTTACAATATGAATTGTTGTTCCTTCCTCTTCTATTGGTTATTTTTTTATTTACTTAGAACTCTGTTTAAAACAAAGGTGAGTACTATGTCTCAAGAGTGAAACCTGGCACATAAAATGCCCAAAGTCAGGCAAGAGTTAAATAAAAATTTGATTTTCATTAAATGTTCCTAAAAAGGGGGGAAATTCTTGTGCCTCAACTTGTGCCTCACTTGTGAGGTGGAGAAATGTGAAATAGGGAAGAGTGATACAATGCTTGAACCTAATTGATGAACTGCTCTCAGATTTCCTTCATAGAGTCAGAGAATATGCTGAGTTGAAAGGGACCCACAAAGATCATCAAGTCCAGCTCCTGGCTCTGCATAGGACACCAAGTTTCACACCCTGTGCCTGAGAGCCTGAGGGCATTGTCCAAATGCTTCTTGAACTCTCTCTGTCTTGGTGCTGTGACCACTTCCCTGGGTGGGAAGTGGTCCAGTGCCCAACCACCCTCTGCATAAAAAACCTCTTCCTGACATCCAACCTAAACCTCCCCTGACACAGCTTCAGGCTGTTTCCTCAAGTCCTGTCACTGGTCAGGAGAGTGAAGAGATCAGTGGCTGCCCAGCCGCTTCCCTTCCTGAGGATGTGGAAGACCACACTGAGGTCTCCCCTCAGTCTCCACCAGGCTGGACAAACCAAGTCACCTCAGCCACTCCTCATACAACTTCCCCTCAAGGCCCTTCACCATCCTTGTAGACCTCCTTTGGACACTCTCTAATGGCTTCATGTCTTTTATATTGTGGTGCCCAAAACTCAAGATACACTAATGTATTGTAGGACCCACATTAAAGAGTCAGAGTTCCTTCTATCAGACTATAACTTTGTGAGTAGCTGGAGGATGGGAAAGTACTTTTTGATTGACATAGGAGGTTTTAAACATTTTTAGGCCATATCTGTAAACGGTCATAAGGAAGATGCTGCTTTACTCATCCGCTACTTAAGCATCTTTTCAAGTCTTTGTCAGTAGTTTTGTAAAAGAGATTCAGAAATCAGTTTCTCAATAGCCCAAAGATTTAGCCACTGTGATTTTAGTTAAGAAGTGACACAGGTTGCAAATATCAGATCTATCAGAAACCAGATAGGTAATTAATTTTTAATCTGTAGCCACTGATTTCTGCATCATTATCCTCTTCATTCTTCAGGTAATGCATTCTTTGAAACATTGTTTTTTAAAAGTTTTTCTTAAAATACTGGTAAAACTGATTGAGCACAAGCATAGTCCTATAATATTATATTCTGCCACAGATGTAATTTAAAAGTATTACTTTGTTGACAATGTTATAATTAACAAGTAAAGAAGTACCTCACTGCATTTTCCCTAGATTAATTTCAGAAACTTTTTTTTTTCCAAAGATCAGATATTTTACATGTGTTTGAAAACACAGCTAAGAACTTTCATTGAAAGAAAGTAAAAGGTGTTGACACCTGAATCTTCTCATGAAAAAGCAAAAGGAGCAAGTTAAGTGATTACTTACAAAATTGTACTTATATTAAAGTCAACAGTGATTCAGCACCCCTTTTGATAATTGTATACATAGAAACTTGAAAACTTAAAACTCAGGAGATGATTACTATAAAAGCACTCTTGCAGTCATAGCTCCCACCAAAAAGAAACCAAAAAACCTTCAAACTCTACAGAAATTATTAAGTTGTTTTTTTTTCAGGACTTAAAAATCTAAGGACCATAAGGCCTGTAAAAATCTGGGAGAGAGGTGGGAATTGAGTGGCTGTGTGGTGTTTAATTTCTCTCTGGGCTTAAACCACAACAAGCTGTTTTTAAAAAGACACAGTATTAAAACAAAATTAAGCAAACAAACAAATAAATCCTTGTATAGAGAATGTAGTAATACCAGAACTCCTCTCCTTTATTTCTCCTAAGAAAAGAAATTACGTTGTCTTCAAAATCCAATCTGAATAAGGTGTTCATATGATGAGAATGTAATTGTGATATTGCTAAAAAATACTCTCTGAATCAGAAGTGTCCAGAAAACAAATCAGTTTCATTGCAGTTTTCAATGTTCTTGTTAAAAACAAACCTTTCAAATCCTTCTGTGTTTAATGTGGATTAAGTATTTTTTTGGGTTTTTTTTGGTTTTTTTGTTTTGTTTTGTTTTTAGCTCCAGTGGCTCCCTCAGTGTTGCTCTTCAGTCTCCACACAGACTTGCAGAGCAGCAGTGAAGATTGTTCTCCTTTCTCTCTGCATCCTGGGAGGTGGCTCTGTTCTCTTTCTCCATTTCAACATGATGCTGTGAATTTCCCCTCCACACTGTGCCTCTGTAATTCTCCAGTTTCATTCCACACTGTTAAATCCCAGTGACTTACAAAGAAAGGCTCTGGTCTTGTCCAGTCTTTTGTGATTGACATTCATTTTTACTCCTTGAAGATGGCCTGTGTGACTCTGTGTAATGGTGGGTCATCTGCTGCCTAAACCAAATGTCTGGCTGTAATGTAACACACAGCAGCCTCTGAAACTTTCTTGGTCTCTTCTTAGAATTTCCAGTGTCCTCTTTTGCTGAAAACAGTATGACCCTCTCTCAAAGTTATCTTATGCAGTTCTTTGAACAAAAGGAACTTTAAATATAGTGTGCCAAGAAATCTTGATGAAATGCTTATGAACTGGTTGAGGATAAAATTTCAGGAAGTTTTAAGTTCTCTTAATTTCTGTAATCAAGATAAAACAAGGTCTGAGGAATCAGAAGGTGGAGAAATAAAGACTCATAGAACAGAAACCTCTTGAGACAAACATGTTTACAACTTTTTTTCCTACCACTTACCCTTTGGAGGTAAGTGGTAGGTAATTCTTCCTAGATGATATTTCAATCAATTTAGTGTTGAAATACTAAAACTTATGCTTTACAGGTTCCAAGAAATTGGGCAGGTATAATTTAATTTGATGAAGTTTTTTATAGATCCACAAAACACTAGTGCTGCAGACATAGAAAAGTAGAAGAATCCATGCATGGTAATAAGAGGAGAAATTTTTATGAGCTTTTAACTATATAGCGTGCTTGAATGTCTGATTCTTCTGGAACCAGTCCTGAGTGATAGTGTCATTGCTGCTCTCAAGACAACAATTAATTACAGCAGACAGACAATCCTGAAACTAATGTACACAGTATGTTTGATATTTAGGCAGAAATTCCACCTCATATATATGTGCAAATATAATGAAAACCCCCATTGCTGTTTACAGAAACTTATTTTCATGTAGTATTTCAATTACATGAAAAAAAGAATGAAAAAAAAGAATGTTTTTTTCCTTGCATGATGCAAGGAAAAAGAAAAAAAAATCTATGTTTGAATACTGCTTAAAAATGAAGACTGTAGCATTTAGTGGCCACAAATGTTTTATTTGATTCTATCTTCTATCTTTGTTGTGTATTTCCCTCAAGTAAGGAAAAAGCTAACAAGATTTTGAAAAAAAACCTGAACTGGTTATCTCGTTAAAAGAAATAAGGAAGTCAATAAGGAAGTCTTTCTGTACCTTCACTGAGTCATTCATTACAACAGAAATAGGTTTTTTTTTTGTTTTGTTTTAGGTATAACCTTTATAGAAAATAACATCAGAATGGAAGGAATGTGAAACTGCTTAAAGAAGTGTGTCAGAATACCTCACATTAGCTAATTTGATGGTCTAAAATGAAAGGTAAGTTCACTGCGTGCTAGACTGGCTTTAAAAAGGGTACATTTTAAGATTAGCTTTTTAGATTCAGATCTTAATATCTTTGAATGACTTGATGTTCAAGACACATATTCAAGGACTCACATTGATTTAGAAAGGAGAAGTATTAATTTGAGTGAGAGCTGCTTTGTATTCAGCTGCTGTGTAATTAAGCATATCTATGCATATATTATCCATAAAGAAACTTCCGTAGTTTCAATTTTTTTATATAGATGATTTTTTTTTGATGTATAAAATTCATATATGTGCATACAGATGTGCAAGCTTATATGCATATAACATCTATAAATTTATAAATATGAAAAACAAGTATAGATTTAGAAGACCAATTTGAGCTTTTTAAATTATGGTCTGTGCTTTCAAGATTAAAAATAACCCTGATGTGGGCATGCAAAAGAAAGGGTGTCTGTAGTATGTTATTTTTGCATTGAAGTGAGCAAAGAGAAAGGAGAGTGTTTATATGAAGATCTTTGTAAAACACTTTCTTACCCTTGTGTTATTCGGGTATTTCTGACATCCATTCTATATATGAGAGGTCTAGAATACCTTTATTGCACTGTGATGGAGGCATAGAAAAATAGTGACAGGTATATAATTTAACATGTTTGAAAAATGGACAATAAATAACACATTTTTGCTCCCACTTTCATTGGTCAAAATAAAGTGGAGTAATTTATGCCTTACTTCCCTGTTGAGCTCTTTCTGCTGCACTTCATCCTTCTCAAATCAGCCTTCACTCATACAAAAAGACTGTAATTTAATTTGAGAAAAATGATACCTTCATCAGACTGATTGTATGTTCATTCTTGTTTAATTCTTTATTTCATGTTTATGAGAGGGTGAAAGAAAAAATGTAGATATTTATTGTTTAGCAGAAGTTCATTTTCCCCCCAAATAATTCAATATAATTATGATTAACCCAATATCTTGAGGGACTCGACATTCTAAGGGTATTCTGTGTTTGAAGATAGGGAGGATGGTGGACTGTTTAAAGGGGAAAAAACCCCTAGATTAAACAGTAACACATTAATCATTATAGACACTTACAGAATGTGTTCTTAAGAGATACATTTGATTTTGCTGAAAGCGAGATTTTATTGCTTGCATCACTGCCACTACAAAGGGAATTCAACTCATTCTTCTAGAATGAAGCATCACTTTCTAAAATAATTATAGTAAGGAATAGCATTAAGATACAGTACTTCTTCAGGGCTTGCTTCAAAGAGATTAAATGACAAAGATTTACATTACATGCATAACGGGAGAAGGGATGTGATACAATACTGTAACAAAATGAATGATTTATTTCTTCTATCTGATGAATAAGTGTGTCAATTAAATATAATAATTAAAAGGAATAATTATGCCAAATATGTCTTATATATCAACAGTGCCAAATGAGTAAGAAGAAATCTGCTTTTAGGAAAGACAAACCTGATCTGTATCTACAGCTGAAAGATTAGGTAATTCTTTATGGGGACACTGTACATTAGTTACAGTCAGGTAAGGGTTCACAGGTAGCCTGGTAGAGAAGGCAACAAAACCTACTGTGTTCGTAGAACAATCCAGAAAATAAAATAAATTAACCTTGTGGGCCCAAAAGCTCACTTTTGGCACAATGCTCTTTTTCTAATGGTGAACTATGTAAGAGAACAGAGGAATGTTACTCCATCTTCACCTGCTGAGTTTGGTGGGATCGTCAATATATAGAAAGGCAGAAGGGAAGATTAATTATGCTACTGCACTGTGCTTAGCCTTGTGCTCCCCTTTTGGTTGGGCAAGACAGACAATAAATATAAAATTGTCCTGTAAACCAGAATTAAAAAGTGATAAAAAGCAGCAAAAAAGGGGACATCTCCCACTTCACACCCCCATTTTCTTGCATGGGTGTGGGTTTTTTTTCTTTTTTTAAACAAGCTATGATTTTTCATTTCTTTTTTCAGTTAAGATAAAGTCTTGTCTCAAAACTCAAAACCTTTAGTTTCGCTTTCTAAGAAGATGATCATGATTGATTTACTCTTCCTAGGTTGGAATCTCCTGCCATTATGCACTACTTCATGAATGGGTGGGTGAAGGTTATTTAAAAGTGGAAGTGTCAAGGAACATAATAATGAGAAAAGAAAAGGAAGTGAAAGAATAATTTTCCTAATTTTTAATTATTCAAAGAACTTGGAACTGGGAATTTTTTCTTACATCTTTACTTTTTTCTGATCTTTACATTAACTCCTTGTTAAAAACAAGGGGCCATTTAACTGCTATCAAATAGTTTGTAAAGTACATTCCATCCAAGATACAAAGATAATTTTAAAGAAGCAGACCTGGTCTCTAAATCAAGCACAGGAAAATGCTTGCAGTCCTGTGCTGTTTGTGAGCCTCTTTCTCTGACAGCTGGTCTGCTCTACAACTCATTGAAAAAGCAGAGTGTATGGAAAAGTAAAGTGAACTGCTCAGAACAGCTGTCAAAAGAAAAGTCTAGCAGTATGTATGAAGCAGAATATATTCCAATGATACTTCTTTTTATTATTAGGAAAACAAAGGAAAAAATCAAGGCTCATCTCTAAATCCTTATTTATTTATTTATTTATTTACTCTTCAAAGCATGATGTGTATTTGAGAAATTTCCTGCTTTTTCTTATTCCCCATTTGCTAACATACAGGTATCATGAAAAGGCTTGAACTTTAAGAATACTACAAATTTTAGGCAAATATGTTTTGCCTAAAGAATGATTTTGGAAGCTTGTCTAGGAAGTGTAACTACTGAGTCATTTTTGAAGGTCAGCTCTGAATTTATCGTCCTTTTTTCAGACTTAGTGCTGTACTTACAGTTGCACAAACAGTAGAAATATATGTAATAGAATTTCAGGAAGGGAGACTGTCTTTCATCTTGCATACTGATTAAGGAAATGTCCTAAAGGTTCTAGTTATAGATATTGCTGTTGAAATACTGTTTTGAGAAGGCAAAGGTCAACCTGAAACTGAAGAGAAGGAAATATTAAGTCAAATTAGGTGGATAGGATATTCTGCTGAAGTGGATAAACAAGCCCATGAGACCTTTACTGGGCTATAGAACGTAAAATACAGGAAGGAAGTTCACAAATTAGAAATCATTTGGAAGTGGGGGAAAGCCATCAGAATGATCAGACAATCAGAAATTCTGATGGCACAAGTCTGAAGAGTTTAATTCTTTTGCTCTACTTCCTCTGGCCACAGTTATTTTGGAAAGTTATCTATTCATGATAGATTAACATGAGCATGAGGGAAAAAGACTTTTGAGTACAGATAGATGTTTATTCTGAAGGAAAAGGTCACAGCAAAATCAAACGACTGATAGCTAACAGTTTTCTGGTTAAACTGGAAGTATTATTAAAAGGTTTTTCCAGTGATGGTGATAGGTCAAAAAGCAAATTCCCCACTAAGCAGAATCCTAATCTGGAAAGTGTATCTTTCTAAAGGTTGTAAATTCAATCAAAAATTTGATGCAATGTATATTTTATATGCACTACGAAGAAGCTCAATATTTATTTTAATAGTCCCTATGAGGCCTAGAAAATACAAATCCTTATATGAAACATAACACCATGGTTCTATGAAAATCTACAGTTCATACAATGTATGGAGATGAATTATATTAATTAAGGTCAATTATGAAGATAAAATTAAGAACAAGTAGAAGAACTCCAAAGCCCAGTTAATCAAGAGCTTAATAATATCTGAATTTATCTGTATACGATTCTACAAACATAAGTTGAAAAATATTGTAACACTCCAGGGATTTATTACAGCTGGATAACATTTGCAGTACTGTGGAAAAACATATTTAAGTGGGGATTTTGAACTAATGCTGAACCTTGGGACCTGGGGACGTGAACAAGCAATGAAAGCAGGCAAAAAGGATACCTCGGGAAAGAAAAATTTAACAAAAGAGGATCAAATTCTAGAAGAGTGTCCAGCCTTTATATTACAAGGTAGGAGTAGAAGAAATTAGCATATTGTTTATTTGTATACTTGACAAATAAGAAGGATGCTGATAGTGGATGCATTACCCAGAAAAATATTTTCTATTGACTTCTCTTTCTTATCATTGTTTAAGATGATGGATTCAACACACTGTATTTAGTTAAGCAATTTGATGATACTTCTGAAAATAGGGAGCCTGGCTGTGATAACCTGCACAAGCTTTCAGGATGAAGGTGACATTTTATACTACATATTTATGTAACCCTTATCAGGTAGAAAGAAGGAAACCAGGAAACTACTGGTAATTTTTAATGTATCTGCATAACTAAGATTTGCAGTCCAAAGTATCATATTTTCTTTCTAAAAATTTTCTTGGGAGTATTACTACATTGAAAATTAAATTCTCACTTATGCAGAGTTAATTTCCCATGCTAAAATTTATTTTGTATTTATAAGAAAAAAAGAAATCCATTGAGATAATTATATTCCAAAAATTAAGACAGATAAAGGAAACTATGGACTGGAATTTTGAATAAAGAAATACTGTGATACAAATGAGTACAAAGATGCAACTTAAAGACAGGATATTCAGAAAGCTTCATCATCCTCTCAACAAAAGGAATTTTATTTTGATGTGGGTAAATTTCTTACAATGGTAACCTTTGTATAACTGCATGATGAGAAAAGCAGTGAAAAAATGCCGACTGTTTTGGAATAACCACCCCTCCAAAAATATATTAAATGGAATAAAAAAGTAATTCTTTCTGAATTGAACAGTAATTAATATCAGCTTTATTTTGTCCCTCTGGGTAATGTTTTTTTAATGGAATTTTTTGGAAAATACAGTCTATGATTTCAGCTGAGGATTAGTCAGGCATATTTTAACTTCACAAAACTTTAGTAGTGGTAGCCTTGAGATTATGTTCTTTATTTTACCTTTGAGGAACAATACTGGTTCCCTAAAGATGAAAGTGTGAGGACATAGGGAGAAAAAAAACAGCCCCACCACAAAGGCTTAGAATGTTGTTTCTTTGTCTCTTGCAGACTCATAATCTGACCTTTTCAATACTGAGGGAAGAGACCTAAGGCAAACCAGCTCATGATATAGTTGTAGAGGTGTTAGGATTTTTTTTGCTTAAGTTCTTTCTTCTATCACCGCTTCTATATCTGTGAACTCACAGTTGCTTCAAAAAAACCCCAAAAATCTCAATCCTATCAGATGAAACCAAATAACTAAAAAATAACTTAAAAGAAAGAAAGAAAAAAAGAAAGAAAATAAATTAAGAGAGGCAAATAAGGAGTTTTCAGGGAAAAGGGGAAAAAATATTATGTGTCTGTTGCAGCAGGGGTGGTTGCATTTGTTCACAGCCTGGCAGAGGTTGATACCAGACCATAAAATATAGTGAGTTCTCTTTTGTTTTCGAACCTCCCACTCATTGGGAGTGTCAATGTAATTTTGCTCTATTGATAAGCAATGTGACATATTTGGGGCTTAATTATTCCATGTACTTTCAGAAGTGTCCGAACAGACACATCATTTTCCTTGCCAATACCATCTTTGATTTGCTTTTAAATGTATTTTGCAAGGGGCATTCACGTGCAATCTGGAACAGCAGGAAGAGTTATACTGTATATTTCCTCTTCATTACTCTTGTTTACTGGCTGTTGCAGATTATATGAGCAACACAAAAATGAGAGACTTGGAACTATCTTGTTTGAGAAACTGGGTGATGATTAGCACTGAGAAAGCCATGGTGATTGGAGACAAGCTCTTGCAGTTACAAATAGAAGATAGATCTTGGAGCTCTGGGTACCCCAGTGTCACCAGGCATTTTGCAAGACTGCTGGTGGCATAGACACAGGTGTCTGCTGCTGTCAAGGCAAGAAGACATTGTGAGTACCATAGATTTTAGTTATTTAGGCTATTCTGGGATTCCTTTGGTCCACTCTAAAGAATGTAATGAGGAATTTAACTGAGTTTCTTTGATTATTTTGAAATCAACATCTTATAGAGAATTCCTTCAGAAATGCTTAGTATCTGAATAAGAATTATTTTACATCAAAATTCTTAAGACATTTTATTTTCCACTGTTTATCTCTGACAGAACAAATCAAGATGGAGAAATACTAGACTGTGATTAGTAACAAAATTAATCTTCCCTGGAGAGTTATTGTAAATTATCAGAGACACCTTTTTCTCTTTAATAATCATAGAAGAAACTATAATTTTCGCAACTGGAGATGTCTCTTTGGATTTCTTTTTTCATAGTAGTAAAAAATGTTTTGCTTTCCAACTAAGAGGAAAATGCATTGAGGAGGTATTTACCAATGAAAATTAAAATAAGTTTGTTATTTAATCTTTCTCACTCAAAGTAATTTGTTTCTAATGTTTGTATCCATACACAGAGTAGATTTTTTTTATGTGTGTTATACTATTCAGCTAGAGAAAAAACTAGCTGCCTGAAAACATTTAGATTATGTATGCATATGAATTTAGAATTGCAGTTACTTGGATTATAATGATAAAGTCTTTATCCTAAGATTTTAGAGAACCTTCCATTTCAGGGAAAATTTCTTAAGAAGGAAAATCCTTATAAAGCTCTATATTACCACTAGTTTAAAACCAGTTTATCATATGTATTTCATAATTTAAACATCAAAAGATTTAACTGCATTTTTTGGGCCATGCTAATTTTTGTTTAGGGCAAACAAAGCAATCGATCACTGGAACAATATTTTACCTGGCAACAGGCCAAGTTAGTTAACAGTATAAAAGAGAGTGCTTAAAATATTTAAAACACTATTTGCTTAACTTTGAAATTCTATAGAAAGGCCATTTATATTGAACAAGGAAAGATAAACAGATTTGGTCTAGTTTTCTTCTCAGAAAAGTAAACGTATATTGGGTGTAAAATTCTGACTGTCTCCTGGTGAATTAAGAAACCATAAAATTAAACTCAAGCATTCTACTTTTATAATGAGAGCAAATTAAAAATCCTCACAATAATAACTGAATTATCAGTAGTGGTCTCAGTCATTCTGGTTGTCAAATAAACATCTTTCTTTGTCTGCCAAGGAACAAATTTAAAATGCAGAATGTTAACCTTTTTTTCTTTGTCTGTAGATATAAGGTGTGTATCAAGTTATGTTTAACACCTGCAATCTGTAAAGTTGGCTAAAACAATGTATATGGGAACTATAATAAAGAAACTGTTTTTTTCAAAAGTAATTTGGTATGATTTATGGTGTTCTCATTGACATAATCAGATGTTAAATGTTATATATGCTTTAAATGTTATTTTTTATCCACTCTGAGATGTTTTCATGTTGGTTGTTTATAACAAGAATAACTGGAATAAAAATGCAAAAGTCTTTCTCTATTTGATACTATTTCCTACTTTTTGGTATGTTTTTCTGCTTGACTGAGTGCTTCCATTATATTTAGCATTTAAACTGTGTAGACTGGAAGTACTTCTCCATGGCAGAAATTAGCGTGTTCTGGAAAACAAGAGAGAAGGAGAAAAGGAAAACCAAGAAAATATGTCCTGTATGGATGACAGTGATTTCTATTCAAGGCCATGTCTGAGTCACAATTCATAGCCTGAAAGTTTGGGTGCTTCTTATCTTAATGAACATTCAAAAACTTACGTGTATGGCAATACACCTTTTTCTTCTAATAAAATATATTAGAAGATAATATAATAGCCCCAATTTTAGACATAGTGGTCATAGAGATGGTATGAGATTTTATGTTTTAATTTTAATGAGATTTTATATTTTAATCTCATAGTGGTATGAGATTTTATAGAGGGATATCAACCTTGTGTAGTAGATATAAATATCATCTGTTGAACACAACTTTAGATACGTAACTTTGGCCTCACATTAATGTGCATTCATAGGAGGAACTGGCAATACTGTGGAGTTATTTAATAACATTGGATATCAAAATTTTAATAAGGTCTCTGTTCAATGATGATTAAAAAATCAAGGTGAAATTGCAACTATTTTGAAAATATGGATTGAGCCATACTGTGGCTAGTTATTGAAACTACCAATATCTCTGCAGTTTTTAGAGCTTCCTGAAATTAATATATTTTAGATAAGATTTGTTATAGATAATGGGCCAAAAAAAGGGAAGAAAGGAAAACAGGCTTTAAAAGCCACATAGCTCTTTGTTTCAAAATGCCTTCCATGGCCTGAATGTTCACTTCCTCTGGAGAAGTGACTCTTAAAAGCCCGTGGAAGTCGGCAGCTCTTTAATTAATACTTTAATATTTCACATTAGAAAATGTGTTACATATGGCTAAGATTTCCTGCTGAAATTATCTACCTTGACTGAAATTTGTGCTGAACCCTTTTCTACAGATTCAGTTGGTTTGGTTGTTCAAGTTTGGAGTTTAATCCAGTCAAAGGAAGCTAGAATCAAGATTGCTTATGTTCTCAAAAAAAAAAAAAAAAAAAAAAAAAAAAACCAAAAAAACAAAAAAAAAAAAACCCCAGGCAGAAATAAATGCC
>VZRH01003034.1:228306-238460 GCA_013397555.1 Urocynchramus pylzowi | reverse complement strand
AAAAAAAACCCCAGGACGAACTAGATGCCACTATCTCATTGATTTACATAGGAGTCAGCCCCATTTCTCTTTGTAGATTTTTATCATTGAAATTTCAATAGTCAAATGTTATTTGGAAATCCAGAAAGAATCAAAAGGCTATCAAGTGTTTGTCTCTCTGAAGGTCAGACTTGTTGTTCTGCTTCATTTAATTTTGGTTTAGAGATTTTGTAGCTCAATAAAAATTTCTTTCTGAAATGCAAAAAGACAAAATGCAAATTCATTGCTTGATGATAAAGGATGAACAAGTAAATTCTTAATTTTTTAATCATCCATATTAATAGTCTTCATTTGGCATGCACATAATGGCATTTATCAAAAGCATGTGAAAATACTTGACAGATCCTTTATTGAGCCTCTTAATACTTCATAGGATTAAATCTGTCTTCCAGATAAATGTACTAGTACTAATAATAACATGATAAATACTTCTTTTTACTTCTTTCTAAGCAATAATCAAGCTTCTGTACTCAATGTGAAAAGAACAAATTGCTTCTGGTGGTCCCTGTTTAAAGACATCTGAAGTGAAATGTGGAGATACAGTTAGTAGATAAGATCTGAGTAGATGACATTTTTTGTACAACAAATGAAAATTAATTCACTTTGTGACCTATTTAGAGAGCTCACTATGTGGAAGGATCGAAGGTTAGGGAGATGGGGTTGTAAGCAGTAGGGGTGGGAACAGCAGTGACTCAGATTGTCAGCTCACGTAGAGAAATTCTTTTGTGTTGGAAAACAGAATACTCCAATGGAATAGCTAAATATTCTAGGGAATAAATTAGGAGGACTAGATGAAAGGGGACTAAACTAAACTAAGGGGAAAGTTGAAAAATAATTACTGTAAAATGGATTATTTTAGTGACATTTTGAGAAACTTGATTGCACCTTTTTGGTTAAGAGCTCCCTGATACTGGGCCTTGCCCATTCTTAGGCCTTGTAGACTACTTGGTGTTTTATTCCTGCTAATGTGATCATAACAATAAGCTTTTCATAGGCTGAAACAGTTTAATCCTTTTGTAGCAGGTCACTGAGCAGGGGTGACTGAAGAACAGGTTTGAAACACTCTTCTGAATTGTAATCTCTTTGAATATACTGCATGTCAGTAAGTCAATCCTTTAATGCTAGACAGAATACTAAAGCAAACT
Source organism: Urocynchramus pylzowi (assembly GCA_013397555.1). Taxonomy (NCBI): domain Eukaryota; kingdom Metazoa; phylum Chordata; class Aves; order Passeriformes; family Fringillidae; genus Urocynchramus; species Urocynchramus pylzowi. The sequence continues at coordinate 237,276 of VZRH01003034.1, read as the reverse complement.
CTCAGAGAGGTGAAATAGTTTGCTTAGTTGAGGTAGAATAGAGTCAGGGTTAAGACAACAGAAGGAAAAGACCCAGAATCCTAAACTGACTACAGATCACAGAATTAGAGTGGTGAATGGGGCTTTGGAGAAATTGTGGTCAGCATTCCAAGAGCGTATCCTGTTCTAATGAATGAGAATGTATTGGTTGTGTGTGGCCAGGTTTTGGCAGCAGGGTAGCTACAGGGGTGGCTTCTGTGAGAAGCTTCCAGCAGCTTCTCCTATGTCTGATGGAGCCAGTGCCAGCCAGCTCTAAGATGGATCTGCCCCTGGAAAAGGCTGAGCCCATCAGTCATGGTGGTGGCGCCTCTGGGGTAACAGATTTAAAAAGGAGAAAAAGATACTTTGCAAGAGAAATTTGCAGCCAGAGAAGAAAGGAGTGAACATACATGAGAGGAACAGCAGGTAGACACCATGATCAGTGACGAAGGAGGGGCAGGAGGTGCTCCAGGAGCCGGAGCTGGGATTCCCCTGCAGGCTGTTATGCTGTCCATGATGAGGAAGCTGTGTCCCTGAAGCCCATGGAGACCATGGGGTGCAGAGATCCACCTGCAGCCTGAGGGTTGATCTCAGGAGAGATGGTTGCCTGAAGGAAGCTGTGACCCTGCAGGAATCCCACATGGAAACAGGCTCCTGGCTGGGACCTGTAGTCCCAGGGAGGAGGAGCCCATGCTGGAGCAAGTTTTGCTGTCAGGACTTGTGTTCCCATGGGATGACCCACACTAGAGCAGTAGATGAAGAACTGCAACCTGTGGGAAGGACTCACATTAGGGAAGTTCATGGAAGATTGTCTCCCATGGGAGGAACCCCATACTGGAGTTGGGGAAGAGTGTGAGGAGTCCTCTTGAAAAGGAAGGAGCAGCAGAAGCAACCTGGGATGAACTAACTGCAGCCCCCATTCCTGGCCCCCTGTGCCACTGGGAGAAAGAAGAGAAAATGGGGCATAAAGTTAAGCCCTGGAAGAAGGGAGAGGGGAGGGAGAAGATGTTTTTGATGCCTTCAGAGGCTACCTGGAACAGAGGCTAGACAGAGTTAAAGGAATCAAGTAGGTATTTATTAAAAGGCCTTCAAAGGATACACCTTGGGCAGTACAAGAGCTTGGCCGAGGCTACACCCAAGATGGACAATGGTCACCAGTTTTCACACTTTCATAAGTTTTGGTCCATTTACATATTGGGGTTAATTGTCCAATTACAGCTTCAGGTTATGAAGTCCCATCCTCCCAGATTGCTCTCCTCAATTCACTGTTGTTTACGCCTTTTTTTGGCCTGAAACTGCAATGGTGTCCTTGGCTCTCAGGCTGGAAAAGGATTGTTTTTTCTGATTAAACTGTGAGGAGAACTTGCTAATACTTTATATGAAGTTCAGAGTTATATACTAATGCAGTACAGAATCTGAATAATATGAAAGCTAAAATTTAAGGCATCATTCTAATATTTATTTTTTTATTTTCTAATTATCCCACTGGGATTTTATTGTAAATTAATGAATCGAATTTCCCCAACTGGAGTCTTTTTCACCCTTGACAGTAATTGGTGAGGGATCTCTCCCTGCCCTTATTTCAACTCTTTTATTGTATTTTATCTCCCCTGTTCAGTTGGGGAGGAAAGTGATAAAGAAGCTTTGGTGGGCATTTGACATCCAGCCAAGTTCAGAATTCAACAGGGATGCCTTTAATTGCTTTGATATTTACTTTTAACATATTAGATATGAACAAGTTCTTGAAATTGTAGAGGCCAGTTGCTTATCTCAGGAAGCAACTTAGGTGCTCAATGATCTAATGTTCACTGCACAATTAAGGGGGAGCAGATTGAGCATGTGAAAGCTTAAAGGCAACTGACAAGAAATAATTGTCAAATGATGTAGTTCACAGTTTCAGGAAATGAAAAAGAAGCAAGAACAGCAGGATGGGGACAATTCTTGCAAAAATATTTCAACACTGTCTTGAGAATTTCAACTGGGGTGGCACCCTCTCACAACTACTCACAAAAGTGTTCTCTTCCTAATATCCATCAGCATAATATTCAATTGTTAAAATTGTGGCCTTTTAGAAGAATTGGCATGGAAAGTGAAGAGGAAATGATGGTTACAGGAGAAGGCTTAACAGACCAAGGGAAGCACTAAGGTCTCTTTTAGAATCTGAAAATGAAACCCAAGGAGTCATGTAAAAGCAGACAGAAATGAAATATGTCTGTACAAAAATTAAGGCTAGCATAACTATGTGAGAATAACCAGAAGTCTAGAAAACAATATAAAGGGAAATGAGCAAATAACTTAAAAACAACCAGGGTAGCTCACATAGATACATGAGAAATTAAAGGAAGGCAAAAGAGATGCATTTTTACTGCTTAATATGAACCAATATGGATAACAAGAGAAAGAGGAGCACTGAAAGGCAGGTTGAATGAATTAAAGTAGTATGGTAAGGTGAGTTCCTAAATTCAGCTTAGAGTACTTAAGGAAGTAGTCTAAGATTTTATTATGAGATGCATAATTCAGTTATAATTGACAGAAGCAATAGATTAATATACTGGAAGTATTACTGCAATTTTTTCCTTCTTGTAACAATTCAGATGAAAGATTGTCTTTTGAGCATCTCAGTTTTAAGAAAGAGAAGGAAAAAGAAGATAAACATACTGCCTATGACTAGGTATTCTTACTTTTCTTCTGGAATTCTTTAACTCTCTCTCCACGTTAGATTGCACCTGGCCATTGGTGAGATTTGTTCTCAGAATAAATATTTTCCTCCTTCTTGTACCTAAAGTGGGCACTACTGGTGTTGGAGGCAGCTATCTAGGTCATAACAAAACTGCCTGCAGGCTCAGAAAGCTTGGGCTGTTTGGGGAATTTAGAATACTTTAAAAGAGAAAGAAGGGATAGACAAGTATTCTCATACTCAAATGTTTACTTCTGGCTCCAAGAGACTTAGGGTATGACAAAATAGGTTTGATTTGCAGGCAAGATGATTTACATTATATGTCAGGGAAAACCTTTTTTGTGAAAAGGGGTAATTAAGCAGGAGGAAATAGCTTCCCTTGGGAAGTTATGAAATCTTGTATTAAATAAAGTCTTTTTGAAACAAACATCTGTCGAACATCTGTCAGAGGCAGTCTGAACCTGTCTAGCCACACTTCAGTGGACAATAGACTGTCTCAGCTTTCAAATCAGTTCCATCCTTACTCCTATGATTCTGTGACATCATGGAGGATTTTTCTCCCTGACTGCACAAAAGCATCAGAGAGCCCCAAGCTGTAATTAAAACATCTGCTGAACAAAGAGAGGTTGTAAATCTCAACTCATAGGAGGCACACAATTAATGCTATCAAAGTGCCAGTTGCCTTCCACTTCAAACTTTCCTGAGAAGAGCTTGTTGTACAGCATCTTAGTCACCAATAATTAGTTTCTAATAATATTTTATTGGTTTAATATTTGCCCACTAATATAATGATCACATCTTTCCCTTTGAGAAATAAGTCATATAAAAAAGACAGTTATTCTCAAAGTTGTGTCATTCTGACCCAGTTATTTTGATTCCTTACTGATTTGCTTAGTAGTTATACAAATGGGATTTTCATACAAATGTAATCCCTTTTTATTGTAATGCAAAAATTAATTTTTACACTCAGTTATATTTGCCTGGCTTAGTGTCTAATAGCTATGTTCCCACCATCCTCTGAATTTGCAGTTATTTCATTGCTTTTAGTTTACTCTCTGCTCTGTATGCAAAGGTGAAATCTCAGATGCCTCCTGAATGAGGTACTGCAGAATTCATTTCTTCTTGCCTCACAGACTGCTCATGTTTTCTTTGATCAGAAGAACAGTGAAATTGTCTATACTTTTATTAAACATACAAAAGTAATATTTTAATATGACACAGTGTCAGTCCCACAATTTACATGAGTAACTTTCAATAAAACATTATTATGAAAGTAATCAGTAAAGTGATCATCTATCATTTATACTTTTCTGTAGAGTGTGATGTTTCTGTGAAAACATAATCTTAAAAGTTATGTTTCCCCATTTGCCTCTTTCAGGAAGACATTAAATTCTAAGAGAAAAACGACATGGTTTTCAGTATGTTTGATCATTCACATTATTCAATTCACAAGTGTTCTACTTTGACAGTGGAATAGTTAAGCATTGAGAGGAAAGAAAGAAAAAGAAAAGACAAAGAGGAAAAGCAAAGGGGAGGAATGAGGAAAGGAAGCAGAAGAAAAGAGAAAGAAAGGAGAAGCTTCTTTTCAATCCCAGTAAAATACTAGGGTACTACAAAGAAGATTCTTATCTCATCAGAGTCAATATTCAGGTATTGAGTCTTGCTACATAATGATCATGATGATGATGATATTATTATTATTATTATTATTATTATTATTAATAATAATAATAATAATAATAATAATAATAATAATAATAATAAAAATAATAATAAAATTAAGGATGAGCTTTCAAGTCAGTCATGTTGGTTTAACAGTGGGGAGATTTATACTGACTTTCATGGGATCAGTACCAAGTCAACAATGAGCTCCTGTCTAAACATAATTCTAATTGAGAAAGACTAAGATCTCATAATGCAGTGTTACTGTACGTGTCTATTACAGTACTTGCCTTACTTCTAATAGAATATTTGATAATTATTGCCAAAAAAAGAAAAAGAAACTCACAATCAAAAGAATTGAAATATGTGCTACTTCTCAACTCTTGTTCAAGCTTTTGGCAATACTCTTTTTTTCTATTGCCAAGTGGAAATATTCTAAATTTTATTACCAAACCTATTAAGTGTCTTACCTTATTATTTCCTACCCTCATTAAAAGCATTGTACATTGTGGGTTTTTCTTCCCCACAAAGATTGCAACTTATAGAAATAAGTCATGGAAGAAAAGTAGTACAGGAGAACTAACTTCTGAGGAATCCTGAATGTGAGCTAGGATAACCTAGTTCTTTAGTTTTCTTTCTGTAAGTATTTGACTCTAAACTATGTGTTGGCTATCACAGTCATCTTGCATGCTTGTGGCAACCTCAAAGTTTATTGTCTATAAAGACAACGGCAAAGAAAATATTCTCATGACTCCCATGATCTCCAACTGCTATCCCCAGCACTATCAGACCTAAACATGACTTCAGTGTTACTAACGTTCTTCAAAACATCCTAGCCAGGTGGCAGTTTCTGTGCCATGTTTCCAGCACATATCACTTCTTTGCTATTAAAATAAAAGACATCCAGGTTTCTCCTGCAGCTGAGTGTATTTGCCTGTCTCTTCTGGGCTCTTGGTGAAATAATTGGTAAAATATTAAAAAAACCTGTTCCTGTAGCCAAACACAGCTTTGTTTTCTAACCCTATAATTCTAATTCAGTCTTACCGGGGATATAAAACAGCTACATGCAAATGTCCACAACCAAAAAGTATGTGAAAATGAGAGTTAAAATTTTTCTGTTGGCACCAGCAGCTTTCCAGTAAAAATCTGGACAATCTCTGGGATAATCATATTTTTTGCACTTCGCTAGGTAGTGCAAATTGCATTTTTTGGTGCTTGCAAAATGTTCAACAAGCTGGTAAAAGGCTTTTCACTACCTACCTCATTTTTTGGAAGGGGAGAAGAACCTCAATATTCTACATTTAGCCAATCAAGTATGTAATGATCTTCCTGAGAGATATTTGTATTATTTTCCTGAGTAGTCTTTGTACCAAAACATCACGAAATGCATGGAAATTTGAAAAGGAAGAAACTCCTAAGGTAATTTCCTTTTTATGCTTTTAACTAGAAGGCTATGAAAATAATAGAAGTTAAAATGAGTGTGGTTTTTTTCTTCTTCTTCTACTGCTATTTACCCAAAATCTTCTGACTGTTTCACATAGCATTATAGATCTCTATTCATTGCAAGAGTGAAATAGCTTTTTTTATTTAAAAACCCCATAGGAGCAATCTTATTTACTGTAGTTTGCTATTGTAATGAGCACAGAACTTAGAGTTCACCAAGATAGTCACATAGTGACTCTATGGAACAGTTGGAGAATGGCACCAATATTTTTAAGCTAAACTTCTTCTGGTGAGTTAATGCTCAAAGTCAAATAAGGCAATCCAGTCTGCCTAAAGTATCTTGGTGCTATGAACTGAACCCTCAGTGCCTGTCTTGACCTTTAGTAGAGGTGCTTACTGAGAGTCTCAATTCCCACCTTTGACAAAATCATTACAATTTATAATTATTCACATGAGTAAAAGGGAGACTTCCAACAAAATAAAAAAAATAAAGAACACCAAAGCTTTTAAAAACAGTAAAAAATCTGTTATCACTGTGTGTATTTAATAGCTTTTTTCAAAAAGAAGTTAAAGTCAGAAAATGAGAGCATTTTTGGTGTGAATGTTTCAGCATGCTTTTCTATTAATTAGTTATTTGATGTTAAACTTCATAAGCTACAAACAGAAAATGATATCAAATTAATATCTTGTATGTTTATCATAAACAGCTAAGTGTGAATTTTATTTGCTCTAGTAAAGCTCCCTGTATCAATTGTACGTATCAAGGCATTTAAACACATAAATGTTGGCTGTATTCAAAATGCATATTGTGTTACATATTTGTTCCAGAGAGAATAGATATCACTGCTTGCTTAGAAACATGTAAGTTTGATATTTATTACTCTTTCCTCCTTAAAAATGTCTTTTAATGTCACTTTCAGTTCAAAGAAAATAATCTCTTAGCTTTTACTTCTGGAAACAGCTTGCTTCATATGATCAAAAAGACATATTTATATACTTTGATTTAGTTGTCCTTTCAATATAACAATATAAGAGATCATTCAAGAACTGTAGGCAAGTTTTGTTTTGCATACGAAAATATTCTTATATGGAGAAAATAAGCTTAAACTTAGTCATTTAAAAAACATTGAAGTTTTATATTGCACTTTTATTAACAAAATATGCTAAACAAAACATGTTAATTGTAGATCTTTTGATAAAACTGATAAGAATATTGATTTAGGGGACCAAAATAAACTCTGAATGATGATAAAAGAAGTTGAGCATTCAAAAATAAATGAAATATCTCTTTCAAAGAAAGTGAAGCAAATAGGAATGAAATTCTATATTAAAAAGGGTTCCAAACTGGTACAGGACAAATTTTGACCCTGGAAGCATAAAGAGATCTCCTGTTGAGCTCAGTGATGCATGTGAGGGCAAAATTTGACTTAATGCGTCTGAAATGTGAAAAAGAAAGTTTATGAAAGGTCATTAACTTTGCCAACCTACAAGGCCATCACTCTGTTCACCTTTCTTACTCATGAAGAGCAAAGTCCAAGAACAAAACTTCTTGTCCTGTGCCACTTATTTCAATGAGATATTCATCCTTCTTTTGTTCAGGAATTATTATACTGGATTATGCACATATTTGAGGCTGTTTAACTGTATGAAACTGCCTCCTTTTGTAGTAGAAACTTGTTCAACACTTGTTATCAAAGTACGAATATCTTACTTATGAAAGATGTGGTAATTTTTTTTATAGACTCAATGAGTCTACATTAATAAAGACCTAAAATCTGATGGAAAAGGTGTTTATCTGAATTCTAAATTTTGAACTATAGTCCACGTGACATAGAAAAAAAAGTAGGTAGTGGAAATTAAGTAAATATTCAACAGGAAGGGCACGTAGCTCATTCTTTTAATGTTTAGCAACATTTTTTCCTTTTTGAAAGAACTTCTGCTAAAAAAAAAAAAAAAAAAAAAAAAGGTTCCAGTGATTTACAAAAGCTGAAAACCTGAAAGTACATGGATGTATATGGATGGTGAATTTATTTCACTTTCAACTCCTGGGACTTAACTCCTCTCGATAGTCTGGCTACATAGTCTGATCAAGTGTGAGGAGCTTGTTCTTGTAAAGCAAATTTCACCTTTGAAAGAGTAATTATGTATATTTGTTCAGAGAGACACTGAGACACAATGGATAAGAATAAATCCAGGTCCTAACATAATTTAAAGTAAAATTTTATTCTATTTTTTTATTCACAAACACCAGGTTTCTTAGCACCAGATATTTATGTCCATAGCAAGAGAGAAGTGAGGAAAAGGAAGGAAAGAATAATTCTGAATAACAATTCTAAAGTGGTAGTTTACAGAAAGAAAAGTGAAAAGCATCTTATTACAGGATAGAGAATGGTTAAAGACCTTAACACCAATAGACCATTGTCTGAAATGTGGAACATGGAAATATGAAGGTCAGAATTAAGAATCCATAGATATTAAACTTCTCACCTGTGATGCATATGCCATATGACAGGAATTCAATTGCCTCCCTCCTTCCACTGTCTGACTTACCTCAATGTCCCAGGTGAGTGGCCAGACCTTATCAGACAGAAGCATCTCTGCAGTTTGAGGATGTCTCATTGTGCTGAAATCAGGAAAGCATTTCAGAGAGCAGAGAGAGCCAAGTCTGCTCATCCCTATTGAATCAGCCTTTTAAAATCTGTAATGCCTATTATGTGTGCATACATGACAAAAGGCTGGAGCAGAAGGGAAAGACGAGGAGGCTGAATTCACCAGTCTTCTCTTTTGTAGCTTTTTAAGAGCTTGTTAGAAGAAAAAGAGAAGGAGAAGATAGAAGAGGCAGAAAAAATAGGTGAGGAAGAGTAATACTTCAAATGAAAATTATAGATTAAATATTTGGTAGGTACTTATAGGTGGAGTTGATGGGAACCTGAATAGTACTTGCATAATTTTTTAAGCTTTCAAGAAGTCAATTCATAGCAGAGCTTGTTTTCTAAAGAAGACCCATGAGACCAGTGTTGTGGAATAACTACGCTGAAGTTTGTACTCTCATTACTAACACACTTCTTTCGCAACTTTTTTTCCTTGTTTTGAAATAATGTAAAATGCGATAATGTTAACTTTAAAAAAAAATGGTGAAACAAAAAAAAAAAAGGTCCACTCTCAAAATT
>VZRH01003034.1:188903-228247 GCA_013397555.1 Urocynchramus pylzowi | reverse complement strand
GAAAAAAAAAAAAAAAAGAATGAAGAGAGGGAGTTCTACAGGCATTTAACAAATTGTTACATTGGGAAATAGATTATTTACAATTGAATTTTTCATTATTAATCTTGTACCCCAGGGAGCAAATATTACATTACTCTTCTACTCTTCTAGCAAATACTGCCCCACTGATAGTAAATACTAAAGGTATTATTAATAATTATACAATATCATATATTAGTTGTATTATTTTTAGTATTGTGGTAGCTTTGTTATCGTCATAGGATTTCATACTGATGGCAGGAAGAGAGCTGAACAAATTACATTAATTAACTTAATGTTGAGTCAGCTATAGAGGTTCTCTGTGTATGATGACTGTTGTAAATTATCAGGAACTTTTAAAGTATTACATGTGGTGCTGCATGTTTAAGATGACAATATGTTATTTCTTTGACATCCCCCTTGCTCCTCTTCAGTCTTGAACTGGTCTATTTTTTAAAAAAGATTAATCATAACATTAATTTCCTGTCCTATTATAATATACCAATATTTGTTGTTCTTAGAAATATACCTTTTCTTCCTATTAGTTTAACTAAGAAGGCTTCCACATGGTCCTTACATTTTCTCCTCCCTTCTTGTTTAAGTGCTGTATAAGTGACATGCAAGCAAATAAAGTTTGCAATTATATTAGCAGTGGGGATGATTGGTTGGGACATAGTGAAGTTGAATTTCATTTTCAAACATCTGAAATATGCATGGCCAACACAACTATTCAGTAGAGATTTAGATCATGGGTGTAGATTTAATAAAGTAAAATGATGGCCATATATAAAGACATGCTATTTTACTGATGCAATAACTTGTGCTGTACTGCACAAATTATCATCTTTATTTCTATTTATTTCATCCTCTCCTATTTAAAATGTCAAATGTATGGTTTTATTTATTCTACTTATATCTGCAAAAATAAAGAAGGCTTTTTTGCAGATATAGTAAATGCAAACATTGAATATGACAAAAAAATAACATTTTGATTTAAAAAAAAAAATTACTGCTATAAAATGGTAACCTTCTTGTTTTTCTTTAAAAATTCCATTTCTTACCTACTTTGTATTATGATACAGCTACTTTTACATAATGTCAGCTGTTTGTATCATCTAAATAGATATAACACACTTGTGTGCTCAAGACAAAATAATATACTTCAAATACAATCCACCCCAAAACCAAAAGTAATGAAATTTAAGTTCCAGAAAGTATAATTAAAGGTGAGTAGGCAAATCTAAAATGTCAATGCTAACACATTCTAAAGAAAAAAATGTTTCATAATAAATTTTATACTTCATATAGCTGATGTTCTTACTGCTAGAATATAACTAGGTAACATTTATTCCCTAAACATAGGGAAAATATCTTCCATCTTCTTATCTAGTACTTCTTCACTCTTGAGGCAGCAACAAAATCTTTTCCCAAAAGATAGCATAAGTGAATGGTAATGGATCAAAAGGCAATTCACTTTTTGGTAAAGACCAATGCAAATTGGCATGGCTAAAACTTTCCACCACCTGTTTATTTTATTATTATTATTATTATTATTATTAATATTATTATTATTATTATTATTATTATTATTATTATTATTATTATTATTATTATTATTATTAAACTATGACAATGGATTCATGCCAACTCCCCTAAAAATAGTGTCAGTATCAGAAATATCATCATAGCTGGCATTAATTGTCATGGGTTTTGGCAGTTCCAGGCAGAAGTTAACTATCACGAAGACTGAACTATCACTCCATACAGAGAAAAGTTACCTTAAAGCTGGAGTTTACTGTCTCTCCATAAAAATAGCAAATGGATGTTTGCTTAAAATGGTGTCTACAGAGATGAAACAGAAGCCATAAAAATAAAGTGTAAAGTAAGATCACTGGGCAGCCACCATTCGGACACATAGATTAAAATAAGGAAAACCCAAAAATCCAACATCAAATATCTAATAAGTGTATGAGAGAAGATACATCTAGTTTTAGGAAAAAAAAAAACAAAAAACAAAAAAAACCCAAAAAAACCCAAAAAACAAAAAACAAAAAACACAAAAAAAAAACCAAAAAAAAAAAAAAACCCAAAAAAAAAAAAAACCCAAAAAAAAAAAAAACCCAAAAAAAAAAAAAACCCAAAAAAAAAAAAAACCCAAAAAAAAAAAAAACCCAAAAAAAAAAAAAACCCAAAAAAAAAAAAAACCCAAAAAAAAAAAAAACCCAAAAAAAAAAAAAACCCAAAAAAAAAAAAAACCCAAAAAAAAAAAAAACCCAAAAAAAAAAAAAACCCAAAAAAAAAAAAAACCCAAAAAAAAAAAACCAAACCAAAACATAAAGTAGGAAATGAAAAAAAATCCAAAAAAACCCCAAGCAACAGAGAAGCTCAGTGTTGTTTCTCCTAATAGTTTCATTTCTTGAACAGTATGAGGACAATTTACTCTTTTCTCATGATATAATGTATACATTCTGTTCTGAGTTAGAAGAGTCTGTTCAGATGTAGGAGATAATATGAAACCATTAAGCTTTATAGATTTTCTTGTTGAGTGGTAGGGGACATTGTAATTAAGGCACAATGTATAAATCAGAGAGATAAATTATGAAACTGGAGTAATCATAATGATCAAATTAGAGCTTCTGAATATCATGCACCATAGGATTCCTTCTTATGTTTCATGTTTCCAGAAGATCTTTTAGAGGAAAAAGTCTTTTTTTTTTTTGTTATGAATTTAAAAAAATAAATTAAAATGCAGCAACATGTATTCTAGTTCAGGTCTAGATGAACAGTTTTAATGGGTGATTATTAGTGCTTTTACAGTTAATTAAGTTTTGGATTGGAAAGGAAAAAGAAAAAAACCTGAATCCAAAACAAAAATGTTCAGTTCAATCTTAGAACAAAATATATACGCTGTTTCTGAATCTGTATTGAAGAAAACAAGGCTGAAAGCTGCCGGATATGTATAATCTGTATTTTGGTCCTTGGCTAAAAAATAACCCTGGGGGCTGATTTTAGTTGCTGCTCATCTAGCAACCGGATCATAGCAGCAGGCAGGAGGAGAGGATAAAGAAGATTTTCTCTTGATCCTTCCTTGGCCCTTTGTCTTGATTTTCCTTTCTGTCCTTAGGCTTATTTCAATTGCTTTTTTTGTTTCTCTCAATGGTGCATTGTTGGGATTCTCTCATAAGTCTTGATTAATTTCTCATAAGCACCCTAACAACTCTCATGTGGCAGACATGTATCCAAACCAAAATGAGAGCAACACATCCCAGCCAGTCAGGAGGGATAGGGATCAGTTCCACAAAGGCACAGCATATTCCATTCTCTTATACATTCTGTGGAAGATCAGCTGAATGCCTTGGAAACTTTTCTTATCTGATGTCATGGGTTTTAGTCCTCTGTAGTTTCATTTTTTTTCCAAAGAGCATGTACCTATCTGCTACAGATTCAAATGAAACTCAGTGACCTACAATAGATTTGTGTGCATAGAACTGTCATCAACTTCTTGTGCATTAATAATTTTTTAAGGACCAATTCTGTTAAATTTCAGATTCTGATATATAAAGAAAATTCAGAATTTTTAAGGAAATTTAAGGATTTTTTAGGAGACACTGCAGAAAACTGAAATGAAAGGGGAAAGGAAGAGAAAATCAAATAGAAGAAAACTAACTAAAGAAAATTCAGAGGGAAAATTTAATGCAGAGCCAAAATTAAAAGTCAGAATTTCCTGATGAAATATGAAACAGCCCCACACACATGCTCCATCCAAGAACTGGGATTGTAGGGGCTATTACAAAGCACTACAGCTTCAACAATGGAAATCTGACTGGGAAGTTTCTGCAGTCCTATGAGCCAGAAGGCTTGTCTAACTTTGAATTAAATAAAATCAAATTACAGCAAACAGAACCAACATTTCAACAATCTTTGCTCATTTTCTTTCTTTCTGTAATTTTAGAAGATTTGAGTTTGGAATGTTGAATTAAACTGATTTTCATTTTAAAATCTTTCAGACACTACATGCATGCCACTGTATTGGAAAAACTATCTTCTCGACTTTTGTATTTCTTTTTTTTTAATCCATATTCACACTTATAGATACTTTTATGCAGAAGTGTCATGGTTCAAAACTCTTTTGGACTGGTTTAGTTGAAGTAGTCAGGAGCAACCTTTTAGCTGAGAAAAAGACAGCTGAGAAAGGATACCATCAAGACTTGCAAAATTGGGATGAAGGTGAAAGCAGAACTGTTTGCTGAATTTCACTGAACTAAAACTAGAGGGCAAATACTGAAACTACTAAGAGGTATTATTAAATTAGAAAAAAACCCACCATGTTTTTTCTCAGTGGGCAATAAACTTCTGCAATAATGGCCACAGCATGTTGAACAGAAATCACTATCAGTAGATACAAAGCAGAGTTAAGCTTGGAGGTACTTGCAGGAGCAGGCAAATGTGTGTTTCTGTCCCTAACTCAGTGTGAATTCCTAGGAATACAGGGGGAATACAGGACTACATACAATGGCCATGTTTTGTGTCCTCCCTAAATGGCTTTTACTTCTCTCCCTCTTTAAAGCAGGCCAATGATCTTTATATCTTTTCAAAAAACAGCAGAAAATATAAATTTGTGAATTTACCTGTATTTCTCACCAAACACAACAAAACCTCAAAGACAAGATTTATGGGGCTTTATGGGGTTTTATAGATTTAAAGTGTAGTCAGAAAACAAAATAAAGAAAAAAAATCTTTTCTATGTTTCTTCCAGACATTACTGTAAACAACAGGAATGAAAAAAAGGGCTTTCAAACAACTGTCTTAAGTTTTGAACTAACATAATAAAATACTTAGCTAATTCAGTTTTCTTTTATTTCAGATTACTTACAGTCTGGATTCTGCTTTTGTCATCATCTAAACACTTGAAGGAAATTTATAACTAAATTTGGATTACTTTGTTGGTTAACATTCAAGTCACCATTAAAAAGGCAGCTCCTACAGGCACATGAAATTATCTTCTAAGTACAAATAGAATTACAGGATCAGTAAAGATGCAAACCTCCCTAATCTCTGTCTGTGCCTACTTGTAAGTATAAAAAATTAATTCATTTGCTTTGGCTTTTTTTTTTTTTATTTTGGCCATTTGGCACTACATGTGAGAAACTAGATAGGTAATATATCAGAATGGAAAGTCAAGATTTGAACATTATATTCCTCTGCAGTTATTTCAAGGGAAAATAAGCACAAATCATAAAGCTGTTCAGCTACCCAAGTCCCTCACAAAACAAAGTTAAATTTCCAAGAGCTTCCTGAGAATGTAAAGAAGAGATATACCTTTAAAAATATGTACTGATGGCTCCATTGTGCTTGTCATTTAAAATACTTCTAAAATTGCTTTAACATGAGAAGAAAAAAATTGATAATATTTATTCACATTAATCTTCATTTGTAGAACAAAATTCCAAATTCCTATTGCTACATTTTTATGACGGAAAATATACACAATCTTACAGATACCTTGCTCAGGCTTATATGAAATAATATCAAAACCATACGTGACTTGCAGATTTTTTAAATAAAAATTAGAAAAATATTAAATCTGTTTTGTCAAATAAGAATTTGTTCTTATTTGACAAAATCTTTTTATATAGACAAGGCTTAATCATTCCTTTAGGCAGAAGCAAAAAATATGTAAACTTTATCTTACATTGAATGTTTGCTCTTATTAGGCAAGTTGTCCAGAAGGGGTTTCAGACTGTTGCTTCCTCACATGTTATATCTTCTGGCTATCTCATGGATTTATTGCTTTTTCTGTTCCATCAGCTGTAACGTGGACAATATAGTCAATTGTGACTCAATAAATCTGTGCAGCAAGCAGCAGACTTGTGAAGAAGAGTTCACATGTAAAAAGTGAAACAAATGGAATGGAAAATGGTGATTTCATGTTTGTCCATCTATCTTCTCAAAAGATTTAGAGTGTGTTACTAAGCAGGAGAATACAGGACTATTTTAAAATGTTACTTAGATAATTCTTTTGCAGTAATTTAAATTTTCATTTAGCATCATCATAGCAGAGGCTGAGATACTGCATTGTAACCAGAAACCTTTTCAATATATTTTAAATTTGTATAAAGCTTTTTGAATAAGATTTAAAAGTTGATATGATCTTAAAAAGCTGGGAAGAAACTCAGTATATTGTTGCTTAATTCGGCATCATATCACAGTGTTTACATTTGCATCAGAGATGGGAGCATAGGGACTGTGATTCTGGGAAGTGAAGTCATCTTATACATACAATTACAATATAGCATGCATTTTGAAGGTATAAGTGTTGTAAATTATGCTGCCACTTTTTTTCCAAGAGGAAGGAAGAAAAATTCAGTGGAATTCTTTACTCTAATTATACCAGAACTTGCCATTTGCTGTTGAAAAATCTCCATTTTTAAGTGATTCTTCTCCTAAACTGAGTTAGATTAAACATTCTTAAAAAGATTTTATCTTCCACTTTCATACAAAGCTCTACAATGTGAATAAAATTGTGTGATTTGAATAAGTTAGCAGAAAAACAAATGCTATTTCCATGTTTGTAGCAAGTTTGTCACCTAGATTCTTAACTTGTAATTATTAGTGATGATATTTGATTTAGGATCTTTGATCCTAATCACAATTATGATAAAGTGTATAATTATGTATAATATTGTTCCCAATCACAATTATGATAAAGTGTATAATTATGTTTCAGATTGAATACCAATAAAACAATCTTCAGGACATTACAACAAATCCCTACTTTTCTGGGACCCCTCTGAAGGCAAACACAGATTTTTAAGCTATTTTCTTGAGACACAGATTTTCCAAGATGTACTCCTATACTTAGGTTCCTAAACTATTGTAAAAATCTATTTTTAGTTATTTCAAAGGAAAACATAAGAGGAAATAACCTGGCACTCAGATAATAATTTCCATCCCTCTGGCAAAGATAACATTGATAGTGAGTTAAAGTTGCTTTTTTCAGCATGTTTTGTTTGGCTTTCTTGCTCTTAATTAAATAGTTCACATCACCACTGTGAAGTAGAAAGTGAATTATTTTAATAGTGTTAAAATAGGAGATTAAAAAGGTCCAGTTGATATTTTATCTCCCACCCTGCTTTACCATCACATTAGAGCTCGTAACATTAAGTTTTATCTCCTCTGTAAATTCTAGGAATGTTTTTCAGCTGTGAGATGGTGCTGAAGATGCAGGAGCTGTAAACTACTTGGAACATCTTGGCTTGTTATGCTTCCTGGAAGCTTTCTGGAGTGGGTTTACCCTGGCTGGATTCCAGGAAACCCCCAAAGCCACTCTCTCACTCCCCTCTGCAGCTGGACAGGGGAGAGAAAATATAACAAAGAATTCATGAGTTGAGACAAGGACTGGGAGAGATCACTCACCGATTACTGTCACAGGCAAAACAGGCTCAAATTAGAGACATGAACTGAACTTATTACTAACAAAATCAGAGCAGGGTAATGAGAATTAAAAATAAAAACCTTCTAAACACTGCTGTTCTTCTCCTCACTGCTCCCTCCTACCCCAGTGGTGAAAGGAGATGGGGAATGAGGGTTAATGGTTAGTTTATCATTCATGGCTTCTCCCACTGCTTGGAGAGAGGAATCCTTTCCTTGCTTTAGCATGGGGCTCCCCTCCACAGGCAGACAGGTCTCCATGAACTTCTCCAACACAAGTTGCGCACAAAATCCTGCAGTGTGGATCTCTCTTCCAAGGGGTGCAGTCCTTCAAGCACAGGGTGCTCCAGCATGGGAACAGGGCCCTTCTCTTTCCACGGGCCTCCCACAGGATCACAGCCTCCTCCAGGCATCCACCTGCTCCAGAGTGGGGCTCCCCCAGGGGCTGCAGGTGGATCTCTGCATCCCTGTGGATGTCCATGGGCTGCAGGGTCACAGCTGCCTCACCATGGCTGCACCATTGGCTGCAGGGGAAATCCAGCTCTGGTGCCTACAGCACCTCCTGCTCCTCCTTCTGTACTGACTTTGGTGTCTGCAGAGCTGTTCCTCTCACATCTTCTCACTCCTCCTGTCTGGCCACAATACCAACTGCACAATAACTTTTCTTTTCTTTGTCTTAAATCTCTTATCCCAGAGGTGTTACCACCATTTCTAATTGGCCCAGTCTTGGCCAGCCACACATTTGTCTTTGGAGCTGCCAGGGGCTGGCTCTGCCAGACTCTGAGGAAGCTTCCAGCAGCTTCTCAGAGAAGCCACCCCTGTAGTGCCACTGCTACCAAAACCAGGCCATGCAAACACTTTCTCAGGAAGGCTTGAAAAAATAAAAAGTTCTAGAATGTTTAGGTTAACTTATTTATTCAATGCTTAGAGATGTCATGTGCCCCCAGATACAAACCATAGGGCACATCAAACATATATTTGATCACTTATTTTAAGATATACTCTTGTATTCATAGCAGTCATTTGAAGTTTCAACAGTAAAATAGGCAAAATTATAATCAGAAATAATGCGTGCAATACTGTTAGATAAGGTGGTTTATTTCTAAGTGCTCTAACTGGACAAAATTTGAAATGTTTCTCTAGTCCACTGACTACAGTGGGACTGATGAAAGACAAGCAAATGAGGTTCTGGCTGAACAGCATAACAATAAAAAAAAAATTGAATGATAAATTTAAAATAAAAAATAATGCAAATTTATTGTGAAAAAAATATTAAATGCATGCATCTACATAAGGTAGCATTACAGCCATTTAACCGATTTAAAGTTGATCAACAACACATGATCTGTAAAATAATTAAAGTATTAGTTTTCTCTCTCTCTTTTTTTTTTTTTTTTCCTGATTTAGGTGGAGGTTTTATTACCCAAAATGGTGTGATTTTGGTTTTCATTGAATAAGTGTCATTTGTTTCCATAGCCAGATTAATAATTCAGGTAACAAGCAGCTCATGGAACTGGAAACAACTAAAGAATTCTTTTTTTCCTAGGTTGCTGACATGTCTCTCTCTCTTCTAGATGTAATAGCAAAATACTTGACATTCAAGAGAAACACACAAACTAGATATATCTAGTTTACCAGAAGTCGTACAAGGGATTCATAAGAAAACACAAAGCCATCCCCTTTCCTCTAAACCCTCAAATCCCAGATCCAGTAAAGAATTTATTCTTAATTCAAAAATTTCAGGACTTTTTCCAAAGTAGGAAAAGTTTGGGTTTTTTTTTTTTAGTCAGCATTGTCATAGTTAGAATATTGTTAAATATCATATTTAAAGTGGTAGAATAAGTATGATAGGCTATTTCCTGAAAATACATACTGTCTTGTATTCACACACAATTAGATAAGTGTGCAGTATTTGTCCAAGAAACAAACAAACAAAAAAATCTAGAAATTTTTTTAAAATTCTTTTCTGTTCTTTTCCAAGTTGCTAGCAGTAGAGGGTATGATTGAAACCTTGCTTTACTGATAGGTAAGCCACCTATAATAAATATCTAATTTACTTCATTTTTTGTTATAAATCAGAAGGGATTCTACTGTGGGTTTGTGTGCGAACTCAGCACATCACCTCGGATGCTCTGAGTCCCAGGGAGAGCCCCTGGGGGGCTCAGAAGTCCTGGAATGTAGCCAAAAGTACCTGGTGGCTTGATTTTGACCCTTCGAGAGTCATGCTATCTCAACATGAGGATTCACAGGTTTCTGAGGTGTAAATGGTGAAGGACAAATGCTTTTNTAGATAAGATAAAATAAACAACCTGAGAAAAAGATCAAAAGTAGAGTCCAGACTCATCTGTTCACCGCAGGCTGCCTGCGGACCACCCTACGCGCGTCCGACAGAGACAGACAGCCATTCGGACAGGTTTGGACATGCAAATCTCAATACAGATATCTATTTCTTAATTACATCTATGAAATTCTGAAACACTACTGAGGTATCAGCTGAGACTGCAATAGCCCAAAATCTGACCTTTTAGTCCTCTGTCCATAGTTTAGTCCAGGGATGTAGACGTTCTGCTGTTAAGCTGTGCTTTTGTCACAAATCCACTTAACTCTCTTGTTGGATTTACTTTCTCAATTCAACCTGAAGTTTTGAAAATCTCTGGAATTTGATATTAGCTGTTGGAAAGCTTTTGGAAATTTATATTGAAAATATGCCTGCCACATACTTGCTTGTGACAATCTCTTTTAATAAGAAATTCCCTAGTCAGTCAAGTTCCAGAGGAAAAGAATCAGTAGGGTAGTAACACTGGTGTAAGGCATCACTTATATTCCTGACACTTGCAGTGATAGGACTGCTGCACAAACTCCTGTGGGCTTCAGAAATTTGCTCAAAAAATAAGGTTCCCTCCTTGTATTTTTCTCATGCATCTATGCAGAAAAAAAAAAAAATTCCACTGAAGATATTCCTTCATTTCTCTCACAGGACTAAGAAATCATTTTTTCATATGAAAATTTGTCAGACTGTATCTGTAAATTTTCTGCATCTGAAAAATAAATTTTAAGTATAGCCACCATTAACATCCACAAATTTAGCAGTAGAGAACATTTTATTACCTGATCTGAGTATATCAGTTCTAAAGTGGTTCCTTCACTGGTGCTACAAAACACCTTCACCCCTGGAAGTTCTTTCTAACCACTACTCTGATGTTGTTTACAATGATTTTCTGTGGTTGCAGAGATGGAAGGAAGGGTGCTGCTGATTTCCCATTGCATCTGCACTACTTGGGTTACCAATGGCAGTGTGGATATTTATAAATCTTCATAGCCACATGGTCATCTCATTACTCCAATACTGTTATCTTCGCTTTTTTATTTATGCTGATATTTTGAGCAGAGCTTTTATACTTGTACATTTAGAATAAATCAAATAAGGGGAATTGCTAATGTAATACATTTGTTAGGATACTTTTAGAGAAGTTTCTGACTACTATGATTAGCAGGTTTAGGGCAAATATAGTTTTAAATCTTTTATTTGAAAGCATGGAACTTATCCAGCAGGTCTTCCTTTGGTTCCATAAAGTGCATGCAGCTTGCAAATCATTGAGACTGTCTGAAAGAAGATAATCAAAAGACATAGTAGATAAGAGAGGGAGGGAACTCAGTACTTTGGGTAATAGTTTAGAGATGGAGCAGAGAAGTCCTTATTAACTTGAAGGTTAACATGTTGCTCCTTGCATCTGTGGTGAATATGAGTTTTAATAGTGAACTCAACAACAGGAGCACCTGTCTATCAATGTAGTTATCAGGGGTGGCCAACATTAATATGGTTAATTAGTGAGTAACACTGGAGAGTGTAACTTTTGAGTGTTACATTCAATGAGGCCTTCTTACCGAGCACTGTAACAATGAGTTTCTAAGAGTTAATTCCTCAGAGACAACAAATCAATGCAGACATTATTTTTATTTCTTAGAGACTAGACACCAACTTCGAAGAGGGATGCTCAAAACCCCTCAAAGCATAGTGCTTGGAAAGCTTCAAGTGCACAGAAGACAGTAAGAGAAGGCTTTAAAAGGACAGCTGAACACTGAGTGGGAATGGAGAAGAGCTGAAGTTGTGAAAAGGTGAAGCAGCTGGTCTCATTTTTTTTGTAGTCAGTTTTGGGATGAGGGTGAGAGTTCACCTTGCTGGTGGATATGTTTCTTTGTCACTGCTGTATGTTATATGTGTTCTGCCTTGTCTCCAGGGTGTGAAAATAATAGTTTTTGATTATTATTTTGTGATAAAGAAGTGAGATGTGAACCAATGGAATAGAGGAGATATGTTAATTTTTGCTGATGCTTAGGTATATGGTTAACTTCTCTGGGGTGCCAGTGTTGTTTTCCTGAATGTTTGTATGCTGTTGTCTGGGTTTCTTTTCTCTCTGAATTCTTTTCCCTTTGCTAGGACTCAGATGGTTTATCTGAAGGTAAGTGTTGCTTCCTTCTTATTCAGGCTTCTGGAAGAGACACAGAAAAGTATGAGGATTTGAGGTAGTGCCACTTAAATTTCTAAACTTAATAAATAGAAAGAAGATATCTCCTTACTTCTTTGTGTATTCCACTTTCCTGTTCATACTTCTGTTGCACAGAGAGTCTGTGATGAGTATATACCACTTTACATTTGTCTTTTGTTTTCTTCTTGTATCTCTACTCTATGTATTGTTTTTGAGAAAGAAGATAAGGGCATATGAAGCTAAATCATTTAGGGAAATAGATATTTATAAAAACACTTAGTGAGTCTTAGGAAATCTGCAAAGTTCTTATGATTCTTGGTTTTTGGAGGGTACTAGGGTGTTGGTTTTCTTTGTTGTTCGTTTTTTTGTGGGGGTTGGGGTTTTTTGTTTCTTTGGGGTTTTTTGAGTGTGTGTTCCACGTAAGAATTTTGAGCAGTCAGTCCAGGTAATGCATTTTAAAATTTTTAAACCCTAACTTATAAATAATAAACCTACCTTCTGTAGCTGTGGACAGTTATCACCCTGAAATGCCACTGATTTTTACATGTTAGAGTGGGTTTTAGATAGACATGTACATCAGGTTGATGGGAAAATATTTTAGAAAGGTGCGGTATCTAGCACTTTTAATAACTAGTCTACAACACCATAGCTAATGAAAAACAAAGTTGAGATTGTGTTGAGAATGTATTACAGACAAAAAACTTGGTATTTTGCTGCTTATTTCCTACCCTGTCTTTGTGCTTTCCCCTTTCCATTTATCTGCTGGATGGCTGTAAACTGTGTTAGCTCAGAACCATGCCATCAAAGGTGGTTTGATCAAATGAAGTTACTTTAACATAATTAATATTCAATAAATAGAGCCATAGCTGAGGTATTCAGTTAAAAATGCCTTCCATGCTCTTGTGTCTATAGGAGGTTTGTAATTTGTGCCTCCTGCAATCATGTGGCTTTCTTTAAATTGGGGGTTACTGGGAAACATGCAGTGCATTTTAAAGCTGATGGTACTAATTCACATACTCTATAAGGCTTTTTTTCTTTTTTACTTTCTGTTTTGTTTTGGGGTGGGTTTTTTTGTGGATTTGTTTGTTTTTGTGGGTTTTTTGTTTGGTTTGGGTTTTTTGTTTGGTTTTTTTGTTTGGTTTTTTTTTTTGGTTTTTTTTTTTTTTTGTGGGGTATCTTTTCTATTTGTTTTTATATTTTTAATCTTTCCTTTTGAAACATTTTGCTGGATTTATTTATTCACTTGATTTTCTTTTTATCAAGATTTGAAGGGGGTCAGGGATAGAGTAGATAAGAAAGGGGGAAATTATTAGTACATGTGAGAGACCTGTATTCTCTCTTATTATTATTTTCTCTGGAAGATGTCCATTGATAGTTAACTAACACTTAGGCATGACTCTTTGCTATTGTGAAAAATATCAAAACTATGTTACAAAAACTATGAGTCCTATTGTTTATAAAATTCTACAAGTCTCTCAGTGAATGTATTTCAGACATGAATTTTGTAAGAGAAGACAAAAAAAATTGCCTCCTTGTAAAATTCTGTATTTCTTTTCAATGAATTTGTCATGGTTTAGCCCTAACCAGCAAGCCCATAGACTTCTCTACCAGCAGGTTCAGGGAGAGAATGGGTAGGGTAAAAGTCTGAGAACTCATCCCTGGGTTGAGATAAAGACAGTTTAAGAGGGAAAGCAAAAGCCATGCAGACAGGAAAAGCAAAACGACATTAACTTACTGCTTCCCATGGCAGGCAAGTGTTCAGCCATCTCTAGGAGAGCAGGGCCCCATCACAGGTCACAGTGACTTGGAAAAGCAAATATCATCACTAGAAATGTTCCCATACTTCCTCCTTCTTCCCCTTGCTTTATATACTGATATACAATGATGTCACATGGTCCAAGATTTCCCTTTGATCAGTTTGAGTCACCTGTCTTGTCTCTGTCCTCTCCCACCCTCCCAGGCACCCCCAAGCTCCTCAGCACGACTGATACAAAAAGCAGAGAAAGCCTTGGCTCAGCAATAACAAAAACATCTCTGTGTTATCAACCCTGCATTCAGCACAAATTCAAAACACAGCCCCATACCAGCCACTGGGAGCACAATTAATTCTACCCCAGCCAAAACCAGCACAGAAGTCCTTACTGATTTATCTTGGGACAAACTGTCATTTGCTTTGTTTGCATACTTTATTTGTATTTATATAAATACTGTGTATTTGCAGATCTGAAGTAGTCCATCATGCTTTAGAATACCTCTTACATAAAATGAAATCTTTCAACAAAGGAACATTATGAAATTTAGGAGAAATTTCATAAATTCCTGTTTGTTTTTTTCTGAATAAATAAAATAGTTTATTTTATTCTCTTGCATCACTTCAGAAGAAACTTGTTAAATTCTGAGGATATCAGAATGATGGTTGGTTGGGTTCAGCTTTGGTTTTTCTTTTTTTTTTTTTCACTTGTGATTGAGTTTATATGGTAGGCACTGCTGTTTTATTCTGGCTAAATTTGTTCTGCACTAGTTTCTGAGAAGTAAAAGAACTTCTAGGTGGACCAGACTATATCTAAATAAAAAGTATTTAAAAAAAGAGAAAGTATAAATAAACCATAAAGAACATCACTTTCTTTCTCTGCAAGGTCAATTGCTTAATCCTTTTTCTCAGATTATACAAATTCATCAGTGCCCATTGGACCTGCCTGTCATTGCTCTGAACCTTACACAGTCACTTAGCTTGTACAAAATAAGTGGAAAGACATGTAAAATTCTATCAAATCAGAATGGTCTTCTTTTGCATCAGTTCTACCATGGCATGAAGAACTACATAAATTACAGCAGAAAGGGTGTTTTTCTTTGTCCTGACATTTGATGCAAGGTAGAGTCTTGGTATAAATTCAGCAGTTCCTTTCCATTTTTGTTTGTTTGTATGAAAGACTTGAGGTTTTCAGGAGAAACACTAATCTGAAGTGTTAGAACCTGTAAGGCTCCATCTGAGTCATGCTGACAGGTGAGAGTAAACAAGTATAAAAATGGAAAGTGTTTCTCTTCAAACAGGGGGGAGTTTCTAGCTAAGTGTGGAAAACAGGGCTATCTTCTGATGCCTCGTAACTGTTTAATCTGAGTTTGGGCTGAATCTGCCTTTAGCCAATTATTTAAATTTATTTGGTAAGTGGGTATTTTTCAGAGAAATTCCTAGATTACTGTAATCTACAATCAAAATCTCTGCTGAACTAATTTGTCTAAAAAGGATTCCTTTAACACAAAATTCCACATATTTTTTATCATTGCAACATAAAGTGTCTTAAATACTTCTAATGATATAATTCTATAATTATGTTATTTATGTTTATAATTATGTCAAATTTGTATAAAACTATCAATTTCTAATAAATTTATTATTTTTTCCTACTAAATATCCTAGGATAATCCTTTCTTGCAAATAGAAGAAATCACTGAATCATTAAGGTTGCAAGGTACCTCTGGAGATCACCTAGTCCAAACCTACAGCCAAGGCAAGATCACCTAGATCAGGAATGTGTCCATGTAGGATTTGAATGTCTCCAAAGAGGAACACCTCCCTGGGCAGCCTGTTCCAGTGCCCTGACACCTCCAATGCAAAGTTCTTCCTCAAGGCAAGATGGAACTTCTTGTGTTTTAGTTTATGGCTGCTGCTCCTCACCTTGTGGCCATTGCCCTCACTAGGCACCAGTGAAAAGAATTCAGTACCATTCTCTTGTCACCTGCCTTGGAGGTATTTACATGCATTACAGAGATCCTCTCCCTCTCCCTCTCCCTCTCCCTCTCCTCCAGACTAAACAGGTCCAGCTTCTGCAGTCTCTCTCCTCATAAGAAAGATACTCCAGACCCCTCATCATAGCTACCTCTCCTGTAGCTTCTTATCTTCCTTGAACTGTGAATACCTGAATTGAACAGAAGTACCTGGATGTGGCCTAACCAGGGCCTGGTGGGAAGGCAGGATGACCTGTCTTGACCTGCTGGACACACTCTTCCTGATGCACCCCAGAATACTTGTGCAACTGAGAGAACAGTCATAATTGTGCTCATCTTACCAATTTTGCTTTTTTTTTTTCTTTTTTTTTTTTCCTTTGTAGCATCCAAACCATAAATCAATTCCACTTATTCTGTAATGTAACTTGTAATCTTGATACGCAGGAGAAGCAAAATGTACCTTGCAAATCAATTGTCAGCCCAAGTGAAGTGGAAAGGCAGATCTCCAAAATGTGCTTTGGGTCCTTGACCTGCTTTGATTGATAGATACGCATGACTGATGCAGTGGCAGGCTCAGCAAGCCATGAAGCAGTTTTATTTAACCAGGGAATTGTCTGTGTCTGAGAGTGCTACTTATGTGGGGTGTGTCTGTGAATAAATATTTTTCAAGTTTGTATGTTAATGGTGCCTTTCCAGCTGAGCTGAGTCTCTTGCCAGGAGTAGTGCCTGATACGTGTGTGCTGAACAGAATGTTGAAGGAGGTGTCTCCTGGGTGTACGGAGGGCTGACGGAAATTCACTTGAACTCATAACCTGACCAAACATATGTAAAAATAAACAAAATACAGCCTTGTTTGAAGGACAGAGCTGTGCTTATATTTGCTAACAAATGAGGTGGCTCCTAGTCGCTCTATTACAATGAGTTTTTTTTAGTTTTTGGGGATTTCGGGTTTTTCGAGGAGTTCCATCAAGATCTGTCTTCTGTCCATTAGGCTGGAGAAATTTGACTGGATGCAGTTTGAACATTGTGTTTGGAAAGAGTGGATTTCTCCTAGCAGTGGATCCTGTAGCATTATCCTAGCTAATCCCCAAAAAATCCCTTTCCTCTTGTACATGCTGCATGGTGGTATTTCAGGTTTATCCTGTACCATTAAGGTGATTAGGGTACCTGCTATTAAAAAGTAGTGTTCAGAGGCTGCAGTAACCCAAGAGGAAAGAATCAGTGAAACTGAGGAGAGAAAACAAACCATTCCTTATCATAGCATTTAAAATATAGCAGTTGAGTTCTTAAAATATTTAAGATTTTAGATAGCTGTTGCACCTCAGCTATGAAATACTGCTCCTTGACTAAAGTGTGATAACTGTGTGAGAACTGTTAAATTAATGTAGGGCTGGCAAGTTTTGTACAAGGGTATTTTTATCTTCTATAAGATATGTTAGGAGTGCTTGCTGTTGGTTATTATCTTCTGTCTTAGGGTAAATCTTTTAGACATGCACTTATGATGTAGCTGAGGCAAGGTTTTACTGAAGTGCTTTTTTATTTCACTAAATTGATGCTTGCTCAGCTGAATCCTGTCTCTACTTCATTGTATGTGTGCCATATACTTAAGAGGCTAATAGTTTAATACCTCATATTTTACGGATATTTTGATGATGTTTCTAAGTGTTAACATTTGAAATACCTTAGTAATACTTATTAGTAATGATATTTGAATGAAAATTTACAGGTAAGGGTAAGTCCATAACAGAGCTGCCATTGCAGATCTTTTCTGAATGTTTTCCCCAGGTCCTGGATAAATATATTTTCTCCAAAAATTTTTCTTCATGCTGACTGTGATTAGTGCCCTCATTGGAAGTAATTCCCTCAGCTGTAGCTCCTAATTCTGCACTAGCCAGCATCTGTGTGTGGAAATGTGCTAATGTTGGCTGTCATGTCTCCACCCAATATTCTCACTTTTTCTGGTTATCTTCTGCTGTCTCCACAGCTTGTTTGGATTTTTACTGGGTTACCTCTTGCCCTGCTACTGCCTCTCAGACCTGCCTGTGCTCTGCTCACAAATCACTTTATTGTCTCAGTATTAGCATCATTTGGAAACACCAATGCTGTCCAAAGTTATAGTCTTCACTGGCCAATCTATCAGGATGAGGGATAAAGATTGCTTGGCAGAAGCTGTGACCTTTATAATGATAAATATTTTGTCCTATTTGTCACAATAAGGACAATGCATGCTCTATGAAGAGTAGTGTTATTCCATGTCTGCCATTTCTATGTGTGCAGGGCCTTTATTAAAGAATTAAATAGAAATAAACACAAGAGTGAAGGCTGAATAAGACAGATTAATGCAATTTAAGATATGCAATTAAAACACCACTGACAAGAAATTTATTTCTATTAAAATAATTTTAGAAAGCATTTTTCTATACGAAAGAGATAATTTGTATTTTTATGGCTTCATGAATACACCGTGATGAAATTCTAAAGCTGTAGAGCATTAATTGTCATAGAATTAAGACTAAAGCCTAATATTTTAATTCTAATGGGTTCAGAACATTTTAATGATTTTCAGTTCTGCATATTTCTGTGTGTTTTAAACAGCAGAAAAATTCTTTGCTATTAAGAAAGATCAATTGTTTTAAATTTCCTCAGGTTCAGTGAATAGGGCACTGGACTGTGACTTAGAATATCTGGAGTCAGATTTTGGCCCATTTTCACTATTCTCTAATATGATCTATGCCAATTTCTAATACTCATTTTATTTTGAGTCTTTTCTGTAGTCTCAGTGGGCTCTACAGTTGTTGTCCTTTTAACCTGTTTATAAGATTTCAACCACCTTGGGGTCCAGATCTTGGCATTCTTTTTGAAATATGAGAAAAAATAATAAATATTACGTAAAAATGTGAATTTGTATATAAATAAAATACTGATATCACTTCACTATGTACTCATGATACTTCTCTTTTCTTTAGCCCCATATTTTATGTCCTTAAAATTTACACTATGCTGTTAAATATTTTACAGACATCATGAGAAAGATGGAAATATCCTGAAGATCTAATTTTGGTTTTTGACAGTGCAATTTAAACTTTCTCTATGATACATTAAAAAAAAAAAAAAAAGAATCACTGAACAATGAACATTATATTTCCTGGCAGTTAAATATGTACCACAACATACTGTTGCTCATGACTAAAAATGGCAATTTTATACTGTGGAAAACCAGTCACCCCAACATTTCTACTACTTTGTACTTTTGAAGTAACCTAATGATCAGATTGCAATTAATATGTTTTCTGGGACCTACCCACTAAAGATAGAAGTGCTTCATAGTAAAGAAAACAGAATTTGTGTGTATGATGAAGGAATTTTGAGCTGAAATCTAATCAGAAACGTTATAATGGATGATAGACTAGTTCGTAACATTTTTTAGTTCTGATTTTAAAAACTGAGTAACCAAGCTGATTATATCTTCTTTTATGCTCAAAGAAACATCACTTTACCTTGCTTTTGAAATGAACTATTAAAAATGTTTCTAGTGCACTTAAAATACAGGAAACTTTAAGAGCAGGAATTTTTTTGTTTCTTTTTCTCCAGTATATATGCAAATAAAAATTATCAGCTTCCAGGTGGAATGATTGGAATTCATTCTCCTTTTGTATGGTTTCATCCCAAATTTGTCAAGTGGAACATTTGTGGTATTAGGAAAAAGTGTAATGGTGTTTTCTTTTTACTTCATAAGTTTTTTCTTCCTGCCTCAACCATCCCACTTGCAACAAAAATTATCGGGGGAAAAGATATGGGTTTTTTCAGTGTTTTTTTTCTTCATGGTAAAAGTGGGATGTGTTATGATTTGGGGGTGGTTTGGCAGGTTTTTTTGGAAAATGAAAATAGCATTTTGAACAGGCTATATGTCCCTGAGATGCTTTTATAAGTAGTAGTTTACTCTAAATTTGTAAACAGGAGGCTGTAGCAGCACCCATTAGTCTTTTTCTTTTAATAAATCAGGCTTTCCAAGCTTTGTTTTTACTGCTTAAAATGTGGAAGTATTTAATGTTCACTTAAAGCTTGCTTCAGGCAGTGTCTGTGAGTTTATCTGTAAAGAACAACAGAGTATTTCAAACAAGCAGAGTTGCTGTAGTGTTTGATACAGAAATGTTTCAGCTACATGTATCTCTATCCATATATCATCCCCTGGATCTTCCATCAGATAAGAAATGTTTGGGGAAAATTTAGATGGAAGAATAAGGAAAATCAAAAAAGGTACAGTTTATGTTTTTGATCAAACCCAGTTATATTTGATCCTTAAAGGTTAAATTAACTCTGATTTTCTTTGAAATTAGAAACAAATTGTGGTAAGATTTTCCCAACAGCTACTCGATGACATAAGTCTTTTCTTTGGCATTATTTGGAAATATTTTATAACTGAATTACTCTGAAATATTTTCCCTTCTCTTATATCTCCGAATTTTGCCAGAAAAAGAGCATTCAGGTTAATGAAAAATACTTAAATTGGTTACCAGTCTCTTCTTAACACAGATGTGTTCAAATTATGAAAATGGTTTACTAAGAGGGTTTATCTGGAACTACTATCAGTTTGATGAGGGCTGAACAGAATACAGCTGCAGGCATAAACACTCAATTACCTGAGCAGCCTTTTCCAACATTATTTTCAATTTGAGCTAGAAACCCTGTCCCTGATAACTCATAACCCATCACCCAGTCTCTTTAGTTATACAGACCTGAGGGTAAAAATCAAATTTCTGCTGAAAGGTTAAAGAAAATACAAAAATATTCTTTTTGACTAGAATGTAGTCCAGGAAAATTTTCGCACTCTGCTGGGACTTCATTGCTATGAACCTTTTGACCAAATTTATCAGGCTGATGGAGATTTGGTAAAGCTTTAGAGAGTACCATTAAATTCCATATCCATTGAAATTAAAATTACTTTCTCTTCTTGCACAGAAAGTGAATCCAAAGTTGATATTAAAAGTGCCTTGTATTAAAGAAGATTGCTTATGTCAAAAATGTGCACTTTAATCTTTCTGCCTTTGAGCTCATTAGGTTTTATCAAACTGGAATATATTGGAAGCTGAGGAAAAAATGAATTTTAAAATGAAGCCTAACAGTGAGATAATGTGCAAAAAATGGTAACCAAGATGAATCTGTACAAAAGTTGTGTGTTCCAGAACCAAATAAAAAATAGCTTAAGGTTAGAAAATTATTTGAAGGAGAATGATTAAATGTTAAAGATGGTGAGATTTGAAATTAACTGAAGTGATTTCACATTATTGAAATCTGCTACCTCTATTGTGCTTCTTCATAGGTACAGTAACAGAAATGGAAGCAAAGGAAAGCACATATCCAATCAGGAATAACTTCTCAGTGTGGTTGGGTTCACTTGTTGTTCTGGCTCATACCATGTACAAAGCCCCATCCAACCTGGCCTCGAACATTTCCAGGGATTAGGCAGCTGCAACTTTTCTTGGCAACCCGTTCCAGTGCCTCACCAACCTCACAGGAAATAATTTATTCATAATATCTAATCTAAACTACTCTCTTTGAATCCATTCCTTTTTGTCCTGTCACTTTGTTTTTATATGTGTCACAGGTACCTATAAAAAGTTCCTCTCTGTCTTTTTTGGCTCCTTTTTCTCAGATAAAGGAAAGAAGTAATGGATATTTTCCTTGCTGTTCTAACAATTTTTGTGGTTTTTTTTTGTTAAAAAATCCCCTCCATGACTATTGCTGCTACATCCCACTCCCCCCTCAAAAAGACTTTGAAGAAAAATTCTATTATTTAAACGTGTCTTTACCTGGGAACTAAACAATGACAGGAACAGATATAAGCAACCTGAATTTTTTGCCCATTTTGTCATGAAGAATATAAAGTTTCATCTGTTAAAATTGAAATAATATATTATTGTTGTCCCCTTCTCTCCCCAAGGCAGAGAGTATTGATATTTCTGTATGTACACACAGTATACATTCTAAAACAAAAGAAAAACCCCTTCTCCTACTCCAGAATTTTCTTAGAAAATAAAAGAGGTAGAAAAAACAATAAAAGTTGAGTAAAACAAGGATGAATTCAGACTTATTTTGAGATTTATTCTCCTTCATCAGCTGGAAAATACTTTTGCATAGGTTGAGAAAATACATACAAAATAA
Source organism: Urocynchramus pylzowi (assembly GCA_013397555.1). Taxonomy (NCBI): domain Eukaryota; kingdom Metazoa; phylum Chordata; class Aves; order Passeriformes; family Fringillidae; genus Urocynchramus; species Urocynchramus pylzowi. The sequence continues at coordinate 206,423 of VZRH01003034.1, read as the reverse complement.
GAAGTAGGTCTTTTTATTAATCTTTTGATTGCTCGAGCAAAGACAATGTGGATGGGAGACTTAAAGCCATATTCCATTTGCTGGTGGAATTCACTCATGTTTTAGAATATTATGACTTATGTTAAAAATCAATGCTTTGCATCTTCAGTATTGTAGAAGGTGGGAAATTTCTCTTTATTTCAAAGCATCATTTGCTGAGTTTAGCAACTGTTATATGCTTTCCTGTTTGTGTTGGATGCCACTGTTCTTGGAAACTGTTTTTCATGCTGCACTCATATTCAGCTTATGGGTAGCTTGTTTTTTATTACAGATGGTTTAATAACATTTTTTTTAAATGAGCAATCATCTAAGTGTGTTTCAGGAGACTTTGTGAAACAGATTTTTAAAATTTCACTTAAAAAAAGCCCATAAGTCTGTGTTATAAGAGATGTAAAGTCCCATAATTGTGTCATTTATTCACAGTGGAATATATACATATATATATATATATATATATATAAATTCACCTGTGAGAGCTGAAATGTAGCCATGACATGCAGTGGAAAATGTGTGTGTATTGGCAGAGTGGGAAGGAGGAGATCCATGAGATAATAAGACCCTGAAGGGGCTTTTGACAGAGAGAGGTATGTGACAATTAATAAGCATACAGTTCACGTTCCAAAAAGGCTTGGATAACATCTGTAATGTGCTTCATATTTATCCGAGAAACCACTTCATTCTATGTTTTGTTTATTTATGGTAATGTTGGTTAATATTTATACATAGCATGGGTAAAATACTCTTTTTTGATTCTTGTGATATTGGATTGATTTCCCCCTAAAATAGAATTGAGGCAATAAAGAGAAAAATCTTATATTTCTGGCAGGTCTGCTAAATCCTCAGAATGCTATAGATGTGTATGACCTGGATAAAAATAGTAAGTGTATATATAGTTTTTTATCACTTAAGTCCTTTGAGTATTTCCCAGAGATAAGAAACATTTGTCACATTTTTGAAGGGGTTTTCATTGACAAAGGCTTCAATCATGCAGAAAGCTGTTTTCAGATTTCCATAAAACAAAGAGGACACCATTTACATGATAAATTGCTCCTAGACAACAATCTTAGCTGACTACCCAAGTGCTACCCTGTGATTCTGTTATCACTGATTTGTCCTTCAGTTTTCAGCAGAATGAAAATGAAGGACTTGCAACTAATTGTGCCATGAAAACAGAGCTAATTTGTTCATACTGGAAAAAACAAACAAACAAACAAACAAAAAAAACACCAAGGCCCAAAAGAAGATTCTAAGCCATTAGGATAGAGTGTAAATCATATCATATGCAAGAACAAAGCATTATTCTACAAAGAGTATGAGAGTGATATTTTGTAGTAAAATTACTTCTCGAAAGGTCCGATGCATTTTTTAAAAGCATGAAGCCATGTATTTCTAAATGTCACTGAAATTATGTGTGTTCCAACAAAAGCTATGAATCTCTATTATTCTTTATCAGTGCTGATCAAGAGGATGAAATAAATTTTATATATATAAACATATCCTGGACTTCTGTTACTACTAAATTTTATTCCCATGAAGATATCTTGTTTCTGATTTTTTTTTTTAGATTTAATATATCAAAATGCAAGGAAGAAGATAATGGATACTTTGACTTTTGTCACACTGAACTACTAGTCTGTTCTGACTATTCTGTTTTATCTATTCCCACCCAGACTGACAGTTCAGAATATAACATTTCTTACCAAAGGAGAAAACCTGACCTCAACAGAGAGTTCAAGAATTCTCTTCTTTAAGATGCCTTTTTTTATTTTTTTTATTTTTTTTTTTTTTCCCAAAACCCTTTTGGAATAAGATTAAAGGAGGTGTGACACCAATGTAGATACTTTTAGCTATTTTGGCCTCTGTGAAATATACTTCCTGTAAGCAAATATCATCGCTAATGTTATCTGTGCCTTTTGTTCTATGATTATCTGCTCTTACACTTTCATTTCCCACATTTTTTTTTTCAGGAGACCACTTGTTGTTGTGATTTTTATGTAAAAATAAAGCAAGCCATTTCCTACATACTTAACTACCATATTTTTTCTCTTTTGCAGTTTCAGTTATTGTAGCATTAGGACAATAGGTTTGAAGATGAGGAAATACTGCTTTTAACTTTGAGGTGATCAGTGTAATTTGGGTCTGTAGTGTCTTGGTTTTAAATTAGATTTGGATTCAATTGCCAAAAGATTTTGAAACAGATTGATGTTGTAGTCTTGTGTGAAAAGAAAGTAGAAAATAAATATAATGGAAGTGGGAGAACTAAAATAACAAAGAAAATATGTAATTTCATAACTTTGTGTTCCAAACAACTGGTTCCAATACATCTGCTAATATTCCAGTCTATATCACTGTGTAGCTACTACAGCTTAACTGTCCTCAGGAATATGGACCTTGAGAAGTAGTACTTGCAAGAGAAGTATTGCCACTGTTCCCTTATATTTTGCTGTTTTATAGACGTAAAATGAAGTTCACCTCTTGTTCTTTAATATTTTTATGCTTTGAGGACAGATGAGTTTAGTATGCTATTGGTACTAAAACTTGGAAGAGAAATACAAAATAAAGCAAGCTAAATAGTAAAATTGTCTGCGATCACAGAATTTATCTTTCTAAATAATATGTACATAATACAATCAGATGAGTAGAAAGATTAGTAAATTAAATAATCTGTTCTTTTACTGGGGCATAGAAAACAGAATAAATACATGATTTCTCCTCAGAACAATGAGAAAGAGAGGTTTAGCTCTCATGTTATTCTCCACAATATTGTGGTGACAGCATTTCTCATGTAACTGCAGGATATTGCTTTGCAAAAATCCATATATTTATGCATATAAATTACTGGATACCAGCTGTTATATAGGAAGGAGAGAGAGAAAGGCTCCTTGACTAGAAAAAGAGATTTCCTTTCTATGCAAATAAAACACCAGCAGAAATCAAATAGGATTATGATCTTTGTGCAAAGACAGTTTCCTTTTAGGTGAATTAAATCTGATGGTGAGGCACTTGATTGTAGAAAAGAATGATTTATATCACAGCCTAGGATACACAGGATACCAAAAGGGAAAAACATGATGATGGAAGATAATAAGAAACCTCCTTAACAGAAATTTTGAAAATACTTATTTTGTGGAAAAGAAATTAGATTACTAGAGGGGAAATGATTAAATATTGAAAGAATGAATGCAGCAGCCATAACTATCAAATGTTTCAATTAACCAGTTTTTCAGGTGTGATAAATTTCATTCTGTATGTTAGGCTAGAAAGTTTTCATAGTAAGCTTTTTCATGTATATTACGTATTCTTTGAATTATGTCATCTTAATTGCACATTTCCCTGTTTTCTCTTTTTTTTTTCTGCGTTGTTCTTCAATACCAATACTCATATTTGAAAAGAATGCTTAACTTTTTTTTCTGAAATTAGAGAAAATTTCCTCTCTTTAATTTTCACAATACTTGGAAAATTTGCATTGGCGCTGAAAAATATGGTGAGACAGCACCAATTTCTGTTTCTTTGTAACATAGAATCAAGAGATGGCACTGTTAAGATTAAAACAAACAAGTGCAAAAAATCAAAAATCTGAAAACTTAAGGGCAGTTTGTTTTAGTTGCTGAGAATGTGGTCACACAACCTCGCTGCCAGTAGTGGCAGTTTCAGTAATGGAAGCAGGATTTCCTCTAACCTATTTCAAGCATTCCCCACTCCTACATCTCAGCAGCCTCTCAGTAAGGTTTTTAAAAACTAATGTTATTCAGTAAAATAAATATTTTTCTTAAGTCTATAAATTTTCAGAGCAGTATTTTTTTTCCTCAGATAGTCTAATTTGTCACTTCTTTCCCTTCATTAGCAACTACTCATTTTGCAATTTGAGCAGGTTGTCATCGCATGTACATGTATCAAATGCTTCTGTCCTTTCATCTATTCTTTATTTAATTGGGAAACTGTTGTAGCCTTTTTTTACTGGTGTTGTGGTTTAACCCCAACTAGCAACTAAGCTCCACACAGTCATTTGGTCACTCATCCCTGGTGGGAAGATAGGATTGGATAGGACAGGATAGGATAAGAAGGACAAAATCAAGAAAATTTATGTGTTGAGATAAGAACAGCTTAATAATTGTAATAAAAGTATATAATAATAAATTTTAATGAAAAATAAAATTTAAAAAGAGAGATAAACAAAATTAAAATGAGTGATTTAAAGGCAATCACTACCTTCCACTGGTTGTAAACTGTTGCTGAAGCAATTTCCAAGCAAAAGTTGGCTAACTGTCCTAACACCCCTATCTTCTCTTCTATTGCCAAGCATAATTTCATAGAGATTTTTCCATGGGGCTTTTTTTTTCAGTTTTGGTACCTCCATGAACCCACATATACATGTCTGTATCTCTTTTGCACGCAGGGCTGTAAGATATAGCTTCACATACATTTTTGTAACATACAAAATTCCTATAAAGTGGCCTGGATTCTTTGCCCTTCTCTTGCAAAGGTCTAAGTGATTTGTTTTGTCTCCCTTATAAGTAGTGTAAAATAATTGTCAGTTTTCTCTGGCATATAAGCAGAACACACCTATAATTTAAGTACAATTTAAAATAAAAAACCTGAAAACTCGTTCTCCTAAGTATTTCCAGTGTTAGAGAAATAGAAGCACAAAAGAAATTGAAGCAAAGGAAATAAGGAAAGGACAAAAGACATAAGGCCTTGTCTGAGTTAAATGATGAGTTTCAGCTGTGGTCTGGAGGTGATTTTTTTCTCCACTCATTACTGCTCTGACCAGCTGCACAGATGGCCTCTGAAATCTACATAAAGGCAAGAGTTCAAAGGTTAGGAAATAATGAAAAGATGATGCCTACAGTCAAGTAAAATTATAGCTTTTCCCTATTGAGGGAAATGCATACAATCAAAAATCCAGAAATTATGAGATGTTTAAATAACTGTTTTAAGTAACACTAAAGGGCAGAAAATTAGAGAAGATCACATGAAGGTTATAGAAAATTATGTCTTTTAGCATCACTTGTGGTTACAGCACTAAGTAAACTGTTCTTATTAACAGTTTGTTCTAAAAGTCCTTCTTCTTTGAAATCAAATGCAATGTTTCCCTTCTTGTCCTTACTCCTTGCATCCCATCTCTCCACTGCAAATAGGGAATGCAGCTGGTCACACTTCCTATCTCCCTTCTTTTCTTCTACCTGGGTGATAGAATCCCTCTGGGATTTTTTGAAATGTGGCTGGTGAGAAAGATATTTTACTGTTTACAATGACTAGCAATGCTTGCAGGCATACAGAGAGCTTAATTAGTTTTTCTTTATCTCTGTTTCAGCGTGTCCCAAAGTCTCTCAGTGCTGAAATATATACTCTCTCACACACACACCGAGGAGAGAGAAGCACACTGAGAACGAGCTCATTTTGAGCATCACCTTATGGTTTTATCAGCTCTGTTGGCTCTGCTTGGAGCAGTGAGAAATGTTTGGCAGCTCTGTTGCACGATTTTCTATGTGCTCATCAGTTTGATCCAAATGGGTGAACAGCTGGGATCTCACCATCTTGAAGACAATTGCTGCTGGAGTTCATTTCTCTGGCAGACATTCTGCTGCAATCTTGCTGAAAGGTGCTTTGCTATTTTTCTTTCTCTCCCTTTTGCTTAATGAAAAGAATATTGAAGTGTAACCAGAGGGTCTTTATTATTTCTGGTTATTCATTTACAGTGAAGAACATACTTTTTTATTTCCAAAGTTTCAGAGAAGGCATGACAAATAAGTTTTTCTGGACATATTTTAATGTGGCTTTTTTCAACTGAAAATATAAATAAATGGTTTTTTCTTATTTGAAAAAATACCCAAACCTTATCAGTAAACTCCAGTAATTATATGGAGAAGGTCTACATATGGTCCCATTGAAATAATACTTATTTGTCTTTAGAAAGGATGACAGAAATCTTGATTTTTCCAAAGGGAAGAAAGTTAAGGTAATAGGGCAAAGATTCTTGAAGTATTCCTGGTTGGTTGTTTTGTGTGTTTGTGGAAATTTTGTGGGTTTTTTCTTTGTTTGATTGGTTGGTTTCATTTTTTAAGGCCGTAAGGTACTTTAAAGAAGTAAGGTTCCCTTCCCCTTCCCCCCAAACCACAGTGTGTTGGTGATTGAAAGACTTGCATCTCCCTGCATGTCCAAATAGATCCAAGGATTTAAACAAAATTTCATATCTCAGATTTTTTTTTTTACCATTTGTTTGATTGTCAGCATCAAATGATTTTTACTTTAATTTTTTAAAACTTTTTTTTTTCCCCCAAGAAATGTATACTAAGACGTTTTCTTCTGTAACAGAACACTTAATGTATTAAAGTCACTGAAACTGCATACCACTCAAGGAGGAACCTTAAGAGTTCAGGTATCCTGGTTCCTCACAGAGGAAATAAATTGTCTTTTTCTTAGTTTTTATGGCAGATAAGACTGAGGTAAAGCAGGTAAAGTGAATCATCTGCATTCATATAGTTATATATAATAGAAAATACTTGACCCAATTTTACTTTTAGAAGTAATAGACAGATGTTAATTTTCTGGATGACTGCTGGTTATTTGCAGTCAGCTGATCTGATTAACCTTAATATTTCACATTATAACCTCTCTGTGTAGATATCTCTAGAGGAAAAGGAACAGTTTGTCTACATCTAATGACAAATTAGAATAAGAAGCACAATGGATTCTTGGTCTAATTTGCTTTGCTTGATGTAAGACTTAATTCCTGGTGTGACAAAACATCATTTTTACTGCGTGACTTGTTGGACAACAGTTATATATTCTGAATCTGTTCTGAATAAGGATTTAATTATAGCTGCAATCTCTGTTGTATTCCCCTGTGTAATGCAGGTAAAGAGCACAAAGACTGTCATGCCTCTTCAGCCTTCTCAGGGCTGTGGTGGAGCCACTGGTAGTTTTCAAGACACAACTGGTCTTGATTTAGGAGGAGTTTATGGCCCGTGATTTTGCAGTCAGCAGAAAGCTGAGGACTTTTTTCCTCTTCTCTTACTAATTGTTTCATCTCTGACATTAACGCAGATCTAAAATCATTCCTCTGAATGAAAGCAATGTCTAAGGTGCCTTAGAACTAGAAGAGAGAAGCATTGTGTTAAGGGTGAGCAGGGATGGGTCAATGAATTGGTAGTGGAGGTCTACCTGGACACCTTGGGTGATTTATAAGGAGGGCAAATAAAAATGGGAAAGAAATATCCCCAGAAAAATCATTTAATTGGAGACAAAGGGTCACTTCAAAAGCTGCTGCTGAAATAGGCTGTATGCATACTGATGATTTTGTGATTCTTTGTCAAGATTTTTTTTTCCTTTGTTTTCATTTAAACTTGTTTGTTCTGTGAGAAAAATTGTTCAGTTTGGAGTATGTAAGGAACATTTAAGTCTCTTTGAGACTGATTTAAGTCTCTTTCAAACTGATCAAAACTTTGATCAGTTTTAGGAGAAGTCACTAAATAGTTGAACCTAGTCTCTGCTGCAGAAAAAAAAGCTGGCAGAGGGATTGTGTGTGCATTCTCTGTTAGTCCAATCCAGAATGTAATTCTCTGGAAATATTAGCTTTCCAAGAGAAACAAACAATAAATCTCTACAAGCTGCTGGAGCAAATACTTATTCCTATACAGGAGAATTTTGAGTATAGAAAATTTCTACTTCCAGGTGCTTCTATCTCTCTTATTCTTCCTTTAAAATAAATAGAATTAAAAATTTGCTCTTGTTCTTATGTTCAATTTTTTATGTAAAATATAGCTATATTTTTGTTGGTGAGAAAAGAGTTTTTTTGGTAATGTGTTTTTTTATATTTTTTGCTTGATGAGTTTTATTCTTTCTTTTTTTTTTTTTTTAAGAAAAGCTCTAAAGCCTTAAATTAAATAAGAGCTGATTAACAGTACTTCATATTGTTCCAAATGCTACTGTGATCCAATTAGATACCTAGTGGAACTATGGGTACCTCTATTTGTAAAAGCTAAATATCCCAGTGATTTTTTTAGGATTTTTTTTAGGCTTTGAGCACAAATCCTCTTCAGGTGTAGCTCTTTAGGTAGAACAGGTCACACTTTCCTGTCACTGGAATGGATCACACGCCAAATTAACTTTGCTAACTTCTCCTAAAGAAATTTAGGTAGACATCTCCTGAACTGATTTGTGACAGCCCTATAAGACTGATAGTCATAAATGTAAACCACTTTAAATAAATTAAATATAAATATTGCAAAAATTGACAAAACCATATGTATGGTTATTTGAATGAAAATCTAGTTTTAGCAAGGTGATGTGACAGTATTTTTGGGCAAGTTCAAAAGACTCTCTTAGAGAAGTTAGAGAAGTTTCCTTCCTTCTTTGGAGTAAAAAGCATGCAAGCTCAATCTTTTTTTAGACATACAAAAACTCTCAAAGAAAGATATGTTTAAATTAGTCTTCCTATTAGAAGTGGTGGGATTTGTCCTATAGATATTCTACCTAAAACCAGACACTGAAAAAACTGAAATGGGCTGGAAGAAGCTTGATCTCACTTGTTTTGCAAGGGTACTTTCCTATCCAGTGTGTGTCATGCTGCAAATCAAGCTCAGGTCTTCCACCACTAGTAACAAGTTCCTCTAAATTAAATGCCCAATATTGTTTGTCCCCATATGACTTACTTTTCACTGATTTTGATAATAATTTTGTCTTCATTTAGGGTTGTTTGGAATTACTCCTTTTTTATCTACCCCTAGTATAAAACCAAATCCTAAAATATGTTATGACCATTCTAAGAATTTAGGTAATGTTCTAAGAAATAACATAAGATGTATGAAAGGGATAAAAAGGACAAGCTTAAATCCTTTCCTAGGAAAAGTCTGTGTTGAAATGCCATTGTAGCAGCAGCAGCTCCTGTGTTACAAGGTGACAAGATGCCATCCATGACTGTGAAGAAACATTTGGAGCTGCTTCAGACTTTTACAGTTTGTCACATTTCTGGCAACCATAATGTTCTGCTGTCAAGTATTTCTAGTTTTGTAATGGTGAGTTTTTGGTCTGTGAGTAAAAATGTATACATGTAACTTTCAATTCTCTAACTTAAATAAAGCATGAGAGGTGAAAGAAGTCCTACTTCACAAATATATGATGAGTTTTTATTGTACAGCCTTTTATTTTAATGTTAAATTATGGGAGGTAGAGGCCCTTTTCCAAAGCAAGAGCTTTGAAAATAGATTTCATAGAAGTGGATGTATTTTTAATGAAAACTAGAACTATTGTTTGAAGGTTACAAGCAGGAAAAAAAATAGAATGAAGATTAAACTGGAAGAGTTGTAACATTTGAGGTTGTATTTGCATCTGAAATGTGATGAAATGATGTCCAGTCAAAAGAACTTGACGCTGTCTGCAGGTTTGGATGAATAAATTGTGTCTATAGCATGATTATGGTGTTGTGAAATTAAATTCAAAATTTGACTGTGTTGCATACGTTGCATTAAGTCAGCCAAATATTTCTGTAACTTCTACCCTGAGAAACCATCCCAAAGTAGTTAGACAAAGAATTTTAGTTGAGCCAGAACCTTGGAACAGACAGTGTGGTATAAGAAAAACACTTGTTTTCAAATATTTAAACCAAAATCAGGATTCAAAGTGTTTTCTGAATTTATTAATGGCTAGTAGCCATCAACTAGCAATTGGTGAGCTATAAATTCAGGACCCATAGCAGCAACAAAGTAACACTCGCAAAATGTTAATGAAACATAAAATTTCTATCTATTGACCTACAACAAAGTCTGAAGAAGTTGTTATTCTCTGTGTACAGTGATATGTATTCACTTACCTCTCCCAGCCCCTGGAGTTATCAGCACCCACCCCGGTGTTCAAGCTGTATTCGCTCTTGGGAAAGAGGAATAAAGATCTCTGGACAGAGTGGACCAGATTATCTTTTTTTTTTTTTTTTTTTTTTTTTAATTAAATCTGCATTTAAAGTGGGATAAAATAATTTTTTATCCCTTTAGGATCATGCCTAGCTTGAAAATAAAACTGGGAATAAACTAATTTGGTGTATTTACAATCATATTTCCAGGTTTTTTTTTTTTTTGTTTAGGAAGCACTGCAGGTATGGTATGGACACTGCTTTTTCTGTGCTTTGGACACACACAAACATGATACCTTTGTGGAAGCAAATAGTTCCAAAAATTGACTGCTGCAATATCAAGTCAGATTGCTACAAAAGGGTTTGGAATCATTTGCTTCAACCTGCAGGAGACTAATTCCTTGAAAACAATTTACAGTACATCGACAGACTGCATATATGACATTTTTCAGAAATACAGGTGACAAGCAGTGGCAGCTGATCTCCACATGATTATAAGCTGTTCTCAAAGGTCTGAATGTTCAAGACTGTGCTAGCTGTGCAAATATCTCTGCGAGACTCAGAGAATCAGAGTCTATTTCTAGCAAGGAAGTTTGGTATAATTTTTGCCTGAGATTGATTTGCCCAACTCATTTGGAGTTGGGCAAAAATCAAATAATTTTTCCCCATCCAGGTGTACAAGGAAGGCAGTGGATAGCACTTCTGTAATAAAATTAAATGCATGTTGTTCTAATGTTTCTCCCAACTCATACGCATGGTTTTCACTAAAGGCTTTATAACAAAGTGTTTTTCTGTATTGTCATTGGGCTGACATGGAAGTTGTGGTTGTTATTGAGGTAGTTGATTTGTATCTCTGTCTGTTTGTCCATTTATTTCCCTTACTCTGCTTGGGATATATCCATTTAATTAGTGTCATTACAGTTAACATGGTTTTTCTTGGTAACTTCCTACTGTCAAGCTGGCTTCAATACTGGTCTCATTATTTCTAGCCACTTTTTAGCCAGTTACTTTATCCTATTTGAATCAGTTTAATTTAATCCCATAGTGCTCCCTCTCACTCCTTGTTTCTGCCTCATTCAATGCTTTTACCAGCTGACAGTTTTTGTAAACTTACTTTAGCTAGAGCAGAAAACTTGGATGGTTCAGTCACATGAGTTACTACTGGCTGCCATCAGTTTTCCGTATATTCTAGATGATTTAATATATTCTGGATGATTTCTAAAGAGCCAGGGTTTCCTTTGGTTTTGATATAAATTCTCTGACTTCCTGAAACCCAAGCCTTATCACTGTGTTGTAGGACTGTAGCAGTGCTGGAGCAAAATGCCCATGCTGGCTCTGATTTCCATGCTGGTATCTTTGAGATAAAGTAAATCCCATCAGATGATACAGGTATTGATGGACATTTGTGGGAATGAAGGGGAATGTGTGCAGCTAAATCTGATGTAAGGAAGTGTGACAAGCTAATGGTGGAAAGAAAATGTATAATTTTTAAGAGATCTTGCATTTAATTCTCTGTAGCCCTCAGAAGACTGAAGAAATTGCGTAGGCTCAGTGTAGAGCAGCTGCTGTGCACAGTGCCTCAGCACTTCTGTGAATGATTTGTGTGGAACCTGAAGCTCATAAAAACACAAGCTATTTTTCTTATTTTCTAGCAGCAGCAACTCCTCAACCATCTTTAAAGATAATTCCTCTTTTGAGTTTTTATTGATCACTCATTTTCAAGAAAGTGATAACTTTCAGTCAACCTCTGGGGGTCAAAGAGTTCTCGTTTCCTGTATTAAAGCATTTCTTCTCTTAAGCCTTTTTAATTAAGTCATTCTTACAGAGAATCCTGGGAGTTAATCCTTTCTTGAAGACTGGGTAGCTTTGATTGTCCAGAATAGCTGAAAGAAATTATTGTCCAACAATTTTAAAAGATTCCTTATCAAATTATGAAAGAGAACTAATTTATCACAGAAATAAAACTAAGATCTGTAAGCTTAAATTGTTCTCTTGAGTTAGTGTTTTCAAGTGTGTCAAGTGACCTTACTGTATCTGTCTATAAAATCCTTTATAAAGTAGAGGAGTATTGGACTCATCTCTGGTCAAAAGACATTAGATCCTGCTAAACCTTTGAAGGGAATATATATTAACCTTTATATTGAAAAGTGAATGTGGAGAACCAGTACTTTCCATGTAAATATGTACACATTTATGTGTAATGTACATGAATATATAGATTACATTTAGGCTTTACCCTTAGACTCGGAAAGAATGTTGTTTATTGTTAACTAATCTTTTTCTAAAGAAATGGGAGGCAGTCTGCTTGTATGACTTCACAGTTCTGATAAGATCATAAGCACCACTGACTCTGAAACTGGGAAGATGGATTAAATTGGAATATAGATTAAATGGCTGACTGCAATTTTATTTCAGCTGCATTTAAACCCTGTACCGGTCAAATAGGTCAAATAGAAGCCTGAATAAGCTTTTGCTGTGATCTAAGGAGTTGTGTGTCACATAACACATGCCTTGGAGCTTGGCAAATATCTTGCTTCACCTAGTCTGAGGAAACAATTTGACATTCTGCTTCAGAATTCAGTACTTACTGTCTTTTGCATTTTTTTTCTATTTTTTTTTCTATTTTTACATATTTTATCTTGTCTCAGAGGCAACTAAAGGCTTTCCAGTGTAAGCAAAACTGAATTTTTGTCACTCTACATATGAAGGGCCAAAACTTGTCTTTTACTTCTATAATAGGAGGAGCAGAAGTTTGATTCAGCCATTCTTAATGCTGTAATTTGTTTCCCATCCATCCAGCATCAGAACCGGTTTCTGGAAGGAGTTTGCCCCTATTATAACTTTGAAATGTGAAGTAATGTAAAAGTCATGTACACAGAATTATCTTGAAATATGATGTTGTTTTCTGCATAATAGAAAATACATCCTCAATTTAAAGCATCATTCATTCTAATAAAAAAGAATTCAACAGTTTGGAAATAGAATAAATCTGCAAATATTTTTTCTGAAGATTGTTCTGCTAATTCTGGTTCAAATGAATTAGCTGTGGAAGAAACAGTTAAGTGGTTAATCAGAATCTGAAAGCAAGTGAACAAAAAATATGCTGATGCTTCTTAGATTACAACGTTTGAAAATATACAGATGTGTTTTCAGGCCTCAAACTGTACTGCAATTGTAGCTGTCATAGGTCCACTCAAATGAAACCTGTACAGGTCAATTAATTTAATGTTTTTCTAGTATATGAGGAAAAACAGTGCATCGATGCTTCCTGAAAATGAAGAATTTCAAATCTAGGTTTTGCATGAGTAATCAAGGACATCTAGCTGTGACACATAAGGCAGGTTAAATAAAACAAAACAAAATTGTAAAGCAGAGGTTTCATACTGCTCCAGATATGCACACTGTTATTATAAGACTGTATTTAAAATGGGATTTAGTCTTATGTGTAATACCTTTGTTGCCATATTCATTCATTTGAAGCCATATTTTGCTCTAATTAAGAAGGTTGACTCTATTCTGAAATGTAAATTGTTGTGGCAAGGAATGGCTGTGAGTGGCTTCCAGCAATCACCCTTGTTGTAGTGTGTTTTTATATTTTGTAATACTTTCTAATAGATTTTTGTATTCCTTTAGTTTTCCTAAGTAGTTTACCCCAAACTGTACCCCTTCCCTATACCCATGTTATCATTCTTCTTGGTTGAGATCATCCCCAAACCCCCCACCCTGGCTCTCTGTCAATCATTTAGCATCCCATCCTCTTTATCCAGAACCTTCGGCCAAATCCGTCGAGTGATTAGCTGGAGGCCAAGAGTCAGCCCCCCAAGAAGTATCCTATACGTTGCCCAAAATGTCCATTCCTTAAGATCCCATCCCTTTAGCATCCTTATTGGTCAACAAACATTATCTAGCCTTTGTTTCCACCTCCCTTTAAATGTGACCTTGGCATACCTCCCGGTGCTCTGAGCAGGAGGCCCCCTGAGGTCTACAGGAGTCCCTCGGGAGCTCTGAATAAACCTTGGAATTACCCCTGCTGAGAGTCGGCCTTTTCCTCTCCCACTGTCTCCAGTGTCTCTCCTGCTGCAAAGGAACTAGCCTGGTTGCCATCAGTACCCTTGGGGCACAAGAGAGTGTCCCCGCTCTGAGTGTCCTCAGAGTGTCCCCCCGCTGGCGGACGCATCGGGGGAGCCCCCCCCGGTTCTCTGCTGACCCGGGGCTGGCCGGGGTCCCTGAGAGGCTGCAGGGAGACCAAAAGACACACCCTGTCCATCCATCTGCCTCTGGACAGAATCAGACGCAGACAATATCTGCTTTGTATAACAGGTTGTTCATGAAACCTACTTGGGAAGAAGTCTTCATCTCTAGATAACTTTTAGCATTTTGCATCCTTTTCTCCTTGTGTTTTACTTGTATTTCCCACCCTCCTATTTAAAAAACATGTTTTCACCTGAACATGGAGATCCACGTTTCCTAATCTCTATGTAAAAAAGAAAGGTATAGGGTTTGGAGGAATATAGAAGAATATGTTGCTTAATCAAATAAATACAAGCAGACAGGAGCACTAAATAGATGTGTAAAATGTATATATTATGAAAAAGGAGAGAAAGCTCAAATAACTAAAAGATGTATCTTTTTAAAAAGATTGCACAGCTCTGTATGGGTTTATGCCAATATATATATTTTCTACTATTTTACTTTATATTAATGCAGAAATTGTATGTAGTTATTGCAGTTGTGTACTTAAGTTATAACAGTTGAGGTTTTAAGCACATTGTAATATAACCCTGAAGGTATGTTTAGGAGTTTGGTTTGGGTTTTTGGGAGTTTTTTGGGTTTTGGGGAGGGATGTTGGTTTGTTTTCCTTTTTCTTTTTTTTTTTTTTTTGGTGTTTTTTTGTGGGGTTGTTGGTTGGTTGGTTAGTTAATTTTGGTTTTTGTTTTGTTTTTTTGGTGTCGGTGATTATTTTTAATTTTTAGTTTTCTTTGGTTGGTTCAGTTTTTTAGGGGTGTAGGTCTTAAGTTTCTATTTTTGTCTTTCTTTTTTTCCCCTTTAAATCTTGAGTGATATTATTGTCATTTTGAAAAATCTATGGCACCTTTGAGTTTTAGGAGGCACAACAATAACCCACAGATTTTTAACATGTGATTGGTGAATATCAAGGAAAAGTTTAAATCTTTATCCACAGTTGTGTCACACTGGAAGCAAATAGCAATCTATACTTTCTATTTTAACATATAGACTGTAGATAAAATAGATATTTTATCTGTATGTAAATTACATTTGACTTTATGAATATAGTTCCTGTTATAACATATTATTATCTGAATTGTGCCATTAAGCATGCAGCGTTTTTCAACATCAATTTAAACAGAACTAAATGTGTCCTCTTGAAAACAGTAATTGCATCCTAGCATCCCTTTTTATTTAAAATAATTCATTTTACAGACAATAATATAGTTTATCTTCTAATATAAATTCCTTGGGGCACAGATAATGCATTATTCTCTATTTGGAAGACAGGCACATCATGGGAACTACAAGAAATGAAGGATAGTAATTACATTCCTTAAGGGGAGACGGAGAAGCTTAGTTTAAATTTTAGGGGAGATATAAATGAACACTCTGCATAGAATGAATTTCAAGCCAGATGAGCAAACCTTTGTCTATATATTTAAAAAGAAAAGAAACATTAAAAAAAAAAATTAAAGTCTCAGGCTGTTTAAAAAAAAAATTGCTGGAAAATATGCTGAATTTTAAGTTTGAATGTATTTTCTGTCAGATGAAATGAATTGTTATTCCATACTATTCTGGAATTAAAAGTAGCTGATCTTTACTTCTTAAAGGAAAAATGCAGTGAAGACTTATTTTCTTCATCAGCTAACCATAAAAAACAGTCAAAGAAACAAAAAAAAAAATAAATTTCTAACACTTAGGGTTTGTGAATAAATTTTCATAACCCTTTAGGAAGCCTTTCTAATGAGGGCAAACAAAAATTAAGCAGGTCTTTCCAAGCTGACTGTAAGCTGTATTGCACAGTGATTATCCTATGCCACTGAAGTCTGTCCTTGTTCATGGATGAACAACCAGTGTGTCAAACTCTGTGATAACTGGAAAATTCAGCACTTAACAAAGAATCAGAAATATGAAAGGAAAAATAATGACCTTTTTATTTCTAACCTCTGCATATTATAGGAATGCAAATGGTACTATAAAATGAAATGAATGAATGAATGAATGTTAAAATCAGAGATTATTGACCAAATTTTCTTTATTAATTCATTAATATAAAACTATGAAGCAAAGAATGGAATTTTAAAATTTGTTGTCATTATTCTGGTGTCCTAGGAACTCCTCAGCATTCTTATAGGAGCATTCAGTTATTTTCTAAGAATACACATTCATGGTGCTTGTTCCCATGTTTGGTGTAAAGTCTTTTACCCAGATTTTTTCTCTAACACTTATGCTGTGTGATTAAAATAAACCTAAAAAGAAGGTTACTTGCATAGTCCTAAAATTGCCTTGTTCTTAAGTGACAGTTAAACACTTTGAGGTACCTTATAATCAGCATGCCCCCATTAGCCACTGTGGATAACAGCTTCACCTTCCATGGCCTTTTTCAGCCTGAGGTCCCAGTGTGCTCTGTGTGTTTCTGTTCACAGGGCCCTCTGTGTGTAAGGAGAAAAGGCTCCTTGGAAAGGAACTTGCCTTGGTTGTTTAAGGAAACAAGATCATAAGTATTTGAGGGATGCAACCATTATTGGGTAGAGACGTGGCTGTGTACAGTCCCCCAGTGGGACAATGGAAGAGCTCTACAGGGTCATAACAGCAAAAGAAAAGGATCAGATTTATTGTTTGTCTTCAGGTAAAAAGAGTCTACTTATGCTTCAAATAAAATGGAAGTCCATGATCATGAACTAGATCAATGACGGGTGATCCCTTCCTGGGTTCCAAAGCAGGGGATCATTCCTCCATTGGTATTGAATTTTTTGTATGAGTCAGATTCTGATTAGTGCAGACATTTGCAGGATAAAATTTGAATTAATTTGTTTTTAACCCTGCTGTTTTGTAGTATTACAAAGAACATAAATGCCACTTTAATTTTTTTGATTGGATTTTTTAAACTCTCTGGTAATATAAGTTGTACATAGGTCTCCCTTTAAAAAAAATATAGCTTTTGTTTTCAGTAAATACTAATGCTTTGTTATTTTCTGTTCGTATATTACAAATGTTAGTTAACTTATACGTATAATAACGGCAGAACATTGGTCAGATGTGAAAAGTTGAGTCTAAATTGTTATTATCAAACAATCCCAACGTAAATTTTGATTCTTACCCTTGAAAGAGAATTAAACAGTTAACATAAAATATAAATTCTTGCTTTCAATGCAAGTATTTTAGAGACCCTTTTGAATTTTAATGCAAGAGCTATTCTCTAATTCATTTAAATGTAATCACTATTCTTAAGGTTGCATTTTATGACAAGTTTGACAATCAGTCACTGTAGGAAAATTTTTCAAACCATAAGGCCTTGAATATATTAAAAAACTAAGGTAGTTTTATTATCAGAGAAACTGATAATGCTGAAAGCAAGCCAAGGCATGTAAAAAAAAAAAAAAAAAAAGAAAAAAAATTTTTTA
>VZRH01003034.1:155914-188354 GCA_013397555.1 Urocynchramus pylzowi | reverse complement strand
AATAAAAAAAAAAAAAAAAAAAAAAAAAAAAAAAAAAAGAATAACAGGAAAGGATTTGTTGATTTGTTTTCCTCCATGGTAAATAAGCACCGACTATTTGGTGATTTATGTTTCTGAAGTAGAGCTTGTCATTTTCTAAGAAGTTGAGGTTTTGTAGTATTTTTTAATTTCAAGAGCCAAACAATCGGTCACATCCTGAGGGATGTAGGTTGTTCCCTGGGAGATTTGCCTGTTCCTGTACACAGAGAACACTTTCAGAGCAATTTACATTTTCTTTAATAAGAAACCAGAAGCTTCAAAATAAAAGGCTAAGCAGAAGCAAGAATCGTGGCTGAAATTCTGCATACTGGAGATTCCCTTTACAAAATAAGATTGAATAATATTAATGTGCTTGGGGTTTTTCACAGAAAATAATATACTTCTTTTTACAAAACTGAAAAAGGTACTTCAAAGCTTTGCATTTTATGAGTTACTCCTTATCTTGTCTAGCATATTAAAAAAACAAACTACTGAAAAACCCCAGGAAGCTTTATCCAGTCACATTACCTCCTTTTATCTTAGGATAAATTAACATTAATATCTTTGTTATAATGTAATAAAGTTTTCATTATAATTAGACAAAACTGTATTGAAAACAGTTTTACCCTTTTATTTTACAAAAAAATTGTGTAGAACAGGATGCTTTTGTCCTCTAATTTCTGGAACATTTAATATTTTCTTATGTTTCCTTCTACAATGCAGGGGGCACATTTTGTGCTTGTTAAGACTGCAAGAGAGTCTCAGTCACAGTTTGAATCAAGTGCCCTTTTGTGGACACTTACCTCATGGTTTGGATTTTTACTGTCATTCTAAAAGGCTGATTATGAGCAAAGGTTATAAATGAGCTTGACAGCTATTTTCAGTGATCTGAAGTAATTTAAGGTGTCCTGCAAATGTTACTAACTAGATTCCCCTGCTGTAGTGGAGGGTTTTATTTCCACCAAAACCAAGAGTATTCTTAGGTTTGCTCAAGAGTGTGGTTCTACAATTTTACCCTTTATTTACTGAAATTTCATAAAGCTGTTTATCTTTTGTGCTCTATTTTCCTTTTATGTTTCTACATTGTAACTTTACCACCAGCACATTATATGTTTTACTTCTGCAGTTTCCCTTATGTATAAATTTTAATATCTCCATCTACTAGGACATTTTTTCCATTTTACGTCAAGTACAGTTGTAATTCTGAAAACTGTCTTTCTAGTTATATTTTCCTAGCAGACCATGAAATCATAGATTTGTTTAGGTTGTAAAGCACCACTAAGATCATTGAGTCCAACCTGTAACCTGACACTACCAGGTTCACCACTGAATGTCCCTAATGACACAACTACTTGTGTTCCTGAACACAAGTATGTTGTGTGCCTTCTGTTCTGGCACTTTTGGGTAAACTGGTTTTTTTGGGGTAGAGGTAAATATCCCCCTTGTTTCTTAACTCTGGGCAGAGTATGGTGCAGACTTGGGCATTGATGAGCCCTTTTCAGGTTTTTTATTTGGCATTGTAGCACAAAGCTGCTGGCCCTTGTGACCCCATGGCCAGCCACATTGAACAGCAGGGCTGATGCTGGAGCCATGGAGGTCCCAAAATGTTATGTGACCATCAGAATTATTGCTCCCACCTTCTCACTTCCTCTTGAGGTCAGAGCAGTGGGGTCAGGCCAATTAAATGCCTAGTCTGCTGGGCCATGGGATACCACTGTAGGCTGTAATGTTAGCTTTTCCTGTTGTGCTCATTAAGGCAGGTCACCATAGACAACGCTGTCTGTCAGCTAGCCACAAGCCAGAAGAAAACTGGAACTGTAGGGAAAGAAAACTAATTCAATCTAATTTTGGAGAAGTTTGGAAAGCTGACAGCAAGAGGAAAACAACTTGAAGAAAGACAAGTATTTGCTGTCAAGTGTTGTTATCTTTTAAAGGGCTGCTTCAAGGTTCTTGCAGTTTCTTGACAACTAAATAAAATTAGAAAGCCAAAATAAATTTTTGGCAATGCAGGGATTTTGTTGTTGTTGTTGTTTTTGTTGTTGTTTGATATCACCTCTAGACTCAAGAAACAGCATGATGTATGTTTTCTTGGTTCCAATCACTAACATGTCTGAAATTGGTAAGAAAAGCCAAAAGAAACTTCTTTTCCTCTAGCTTAAGCACGCTTTTCAAAGTATAAAATTTTTATTTGCTCTCAGTTTTGCTTCAGGCTGAGAAAGAAAGGAAACAGTGTTTGAAAACTTGAACTCATTGTGCAGAAGAGGTACAGCACCCCTTGATTAAATTCTGCTAGAGTAATTAAGTCATTATTACCTTGACTGAATGTTGTGATTTTTCCTTCAAACACTGAAAAACCTCTTACCTGTGAGCACAGAGTCAAACGCGAAGATAGTTTTTGAATAGTTCAAGTTTTTCCCTGTGCTCTGTAAAAGAAGTAATAAAATGTGTTTTCAAACAGATATTACCAGTTGCCCTTTGCCAAAATGAATTTTCTTTCCGACTGTAACTGATTTTTCGAACTTGTCATGATTTCAAATACATCAAGATGCAGGACTAGGGGGACTAGGACTAGATTTCTTTCCCACCCCTTGTTTCCATTTTATTCCATATTCTGTTGCAAGTTCTTTATTTTAATTTTTCATGCTATGTGAACCACTACATACATCATCTTTTTGGATGATAAAAATGAATAATGAAGAACAAACACCTTACTGACCTGGTCTGAATTTTATGTATATGTGTGATGATCATCAGATGATGAGCTTGAGAAGTGAAGAGGGACTGAGGAAAACCCAAGTTTACTTCATATAAAATATACTTTGGTACCCCTCATAAGCCACACACTCTCTGAAGTAAATCAACCCATTATTGTGGGTCAAACAAATTTCAGTGGCTGAAAGAAAAGTAATGAGCTGATGGTTTGAAGTTAAAAGCATATAGTTATTTAAAAAAAAAAATCTCCAAGTATTGCCTCTGTGTGTTGAGGCACCTTTAATAAATGGAATTAACCTTTTCTTGATATTGTTTGGGAGTTTTAAATTTGATCTAACCTGTGAAACTTTTTAAGTGTTAAAGCATGATTTGGACTTCACTACAAATTAGGTAATAATGATGGTATTAGCTGAAACACAACACAGAAACTTAAATCATTCTGTGTTTCTTACATGCGTTTACAGAAACTCAGTGTCACTATGCTGTCATCCAAACTATTCCCAGTTTCAAGTTTTGATCCTTGGAGAAATGCTTATATGCACCAAGGTCAAGTCAACAGCTTTATGATTTACTCCCTTTCATGGCAGTAAAACTGTATTTATAAACTCCACAGTACATCTGGCTTCTAACTTATCATTCTTCAGGTACATAAACACAGTGCTTTAACCTAGCAAAAATATTGTTTTGCCTCAGGGAAAAGTCCTGAGGTCGCAGTCCCTGAAGAAATTCCTATGCTTCTGCTTCTGTGATTAAATAGTAAATAGAGAGACTTCGTTGCTTTGGAATTTCTCCTGTGTTTTTTTGTTCACTCCTGGATTTTGTCTGAAATAAGAGGGTGGGGCTGATGGAGGGGAGATTGCTATACAAACACTGAAAGATTTATCTACTGATACCAATGAGATCTAAGATGCTTATGCTTGGTAGGGATCTCTACCCTAGAAAGAAGAAAATATAGTCACAAAATCTTTGATATAGGAAAAGATTTTTTTTTAATTTCAGTTACTATATATATATATATATAAGTTTCCATATATATAGCACTATTCTGCTTACGGTAAAGGAAAAATTAATATTCCTCTTAGTTGCTAAGGGTTTTTTGGGTGAGACATAATTCATTTTGCAGACAATTTCAAGCTCAAAAAGACAACATATACCTCACATTTCTGAAGGTGCTTCTTTTGTGGGAATAATCCTCCATGAGTCATTGACTCGGACAGTCACTGTGAGTTGTCATCCTCTTGGATGTTGAACATTAATTAATGCATGGTTGGGCTGGCTAATTAGGGTCTTTGTCTTCCACATTTTTCCACAACACTAAGCTGTGGCCAGAATCAGTTGGCTTGTTTTGATTTGGGGTTTTGGGGGTTGTTTGTTCTTTTGACTGATTTTTTATTAGTTTTGTTTTTAAAATTTATTTCCCTTTTTTATTTCTGTTCCAAATTTGCAAATATACATAGGTTGATTTTCTAGGGGTAGAATATTGAACAATGTTAAGAGAAAGAGAGAAACTTTGCCACATGTCAGCCTTGATTTCATTGGAGACAATGTTGATGTGAATCCAGAATGTAAGTATATTCTATGGAAATAATGTTTTATATGAGTATATACTGATTTTTTTTGTTTGTTTGTTTCTTTTTCCCCAATTCAAGGCAAAGTTTCTGACAGAAAGGCAAACCTCTTGCTCTGAGTGTTAGATTATTTTAAGCTGCCAACAGTGATGAATTTAAAAATTGGTTTACTAGCAGTACTTCCAAAGTTATTACAAAGAAATTACCCAAGGTTTCTGAGACTTTGAATTTCCTGTCTCTGCATCTTACAGGAATTATACTCCCTTTTTTTTTCCCCCGCTCATTCATCACCAGCTAGACCTGCTTTACTTACAGTGCCTGTAGTTTGGTCTCATTGGAGGGCTAGAGAAACACAATGGACCAAAAACTGAAGTAAAATGTTTCTGGTATAAATAGCTTGAAGCTCCTTTGCTCCTCTTCTCACTATTACTGCTTGGCCTAAGACGTTCTGCAGGCTTTCTATTTTTGTTGGATTTCAAAGAATATTTCTGCTGGAAAGCCTCTATTTTGTATACTTTGTCTCTTTTCTGAGGTTACAGGTTACAACAATTTTCAGTCCAAATCTCTGAAAGGAAAATCCACTATATGGCTTAAAATTGGAGGACTATCTTCCACAGGAACCTAACAGAAAAGCATTCATTTTGCTGAAAAGGCCAAGGCTTTGTGCTAGGCTTGTGCCAGATTTTCAGATATTCTTTTCTATATGTTTGTTCATATTGTCCTTCCAAGGTCTTCAAGCAATTAGTTTTTATTTGCATGCATCATTTCACTTCTTTGCTCCCCGGATACAGTCCTTGCTTTCTGGCTGTCCTATGATTTTTTTCCTCTCAACATTCCATTTGGGCTTTTCACTCATTTTTCTCAGACTTCTATTTGAATTCCATATCCTCAGGGCTTTTTTCTTTTTCTTTCTTTTTTTCTTTCCTATTTTCTTCCCCTCCTCCTCATATCTAGATTTTTACTTACTGACAGGTTGTGCTGCTTATCTGAACAGCAGTAACTTATGTGTCTTTTCCTCAATGAGCATTGCTTTTTTTTTATTGCCCTTCATACTTATTATTCATTAACTGTTTTGAGTATCAAAAATTCTATATAAAGGAAGAAGCAGAAAAAGACACTACCTGATTATAAACACTGATTGGTTTTTAATTTTCTCAGGACTGATGGTGGCATTTTGAAATTAGACATTAAGTTCTTCAGAAATTTATATGACTGCGCAATCATGTTATATTCACAGGCAAACTTCAGAAAAGAATAATTGGAAATCCCTAAAATATATTAAAGGACTTATTTTTAAAAATGAATTGGTTCCTTTCAATATCTATATTTTGTTAGCATTTATGTAGCCTTTCACATGAATGTATTTCATCGATTCAAACTATTTTCTACAAACAGTAATCTAAATCATGTTCTATACATTTATCGCGTAGTTTCAATTATCTTAATAAAAATATTTAAATAAAAATATTATATATATTGTAGTCTGTCTTTAAATTTAAGCAAATATTTATAAACTTAATTAAATTGTATTTATTGAATTGTATTATATTTGATAATAAACATTGTAGAAATAATGTGGGAAATATTAGTGATTAGGTTAGTTTACCCCTGTTTTGAAGTAATTCTCTCTATGTGACTAGTTATTCCCTTTAGATGTTCATGCATAAAAATAATTGCAATATAAAATTTCTGGCTTGCATTTTTCCACTTTGAGGATTTGCTGTAGGATATATTTGACCTCAGGTGAGCAGCTCTCTGCTCACTTTGGGTTTGCTCTGTCCTTATCACTGCACACATATGTTAATGTTTGCAGAATAAGAAGGGGTTTTTTTTCATTGTAAACTTTAAAATTCTTTCCAGTCTTACTCAAATTAAAATTTCTGAGGATTGTGCTACAATAAGAAATAAAGAAAAAAAGATGATCGAGTATTTATAAAAACCTCAAGGTTTTTAAAATCATTCCTAGTAGTGAACAAATTTACTGGTTCTGTATTAATGACAATTTGTACAATCCATGAGCTATGTATTGTTGAGGAAGTAAGGGAGTACAGAAAATACAAAATATAAAGAGTGATTTTTTTTTTTCTCCATATATACTCTATTCTTTAAGCATTCAGTTATTTAATTTCAAGGTTTTATTTAACTTCAGAAGGTTCATGTCCTTTGACCTATACAGTCCTCTCAACACCAGCTGGAACTAAGAAATGTATTTGCAGGACAAATAGGCATGAAAAGAACAAAGAATTGGATGCAAGGTGAGAGCAGGACATTCTGGTGCTATACTTGGACTATAAAATATCTTTTGAAAGTAGAAACCTGATGTTCAAATACAGCAAAATTTTTAATGGTCAAGCTTCCTGATACCTGAATTTATTTTTTTATCCCTTGGAAAACTAAATCATGACATTAAGTGCTGCTAGAAGTATTTTTGGGTTGAAGAAGAATGCAATGTATTAATTAGAATATACTTTTCCAATTACTTCTTCCGAGGATCTGTTTAATGAATATTAGGACCTAGACTTTGATCTCATCTTTGTGCTGTGCTTGTTCCTCTCTTCCCACCAATATTATACACAAGTAATTACATTTTTCCTGTTGATGTTGCTCATGAACTGTAGCACTGGACAGGATAGAGGGATCAGTGTCATTAAACCTACAATTGAGAAGGTAAGAGTTATTGGTGTAAATTAAATGGCCATTACCTGGCACAATTATGCTTGTGGCAAAATCTCTATTTTTCTCATTTGAACTTCTGCACTTATTGAAAACAGAAGCACTCAGATCTGTAGTCAGGTACAAGTTAAAAGTGACACTGAAAAATCCCAAACACAGATAAATTAGTCTTAGAGATGGTATATGAAGTGGACAATACTTCCTTCCATTGTATTATAATTATTGAATTGATACTCAATTTTGACTATTGGCAACAGTCTGTTTAAAAAAACCCCAAAAACTAAACCACGCTTTATTTTGAAAACAAATATTATTCTTTAATTTTAACATAGAATTATTTTCTAAGAGAAATTATTAGTGAGGTTTTTGATAATTTTTCATTATTTTTATTTATTTTAAATTCTTTATTTTCAGGCTCTTTAAATATTTTATGTGCCAACATATGGTCAGTTTCTGATTTTTGAGTTTTTAAAGGCACTGGTGATAGTGTTATTTGTATTAAGTTTTTGAACTGCAGTGTGTTTACTGGCATTCTGTGTATTTATACTGCATTACACTGTGTGCATCTGTTGGCTAAAATGGGCTTAAATTGGGGAGCTGAGACAGTGTCTGCCCACAAAATAAAAACACTTTGGCTTTCCTTTACTTACTCATTGACTGGTAAATTAATCTGCATCCATTTTTCAAGAAAGTTAGGAATAACCTCTTATGTTTTTCATGGTAAATTCACCAAAAAACCCCATAGCAGGCTTACATTTGTCATGCTGGCCATCACTTTTTATTATTTCCTTGTCTAAGGTGCCAGGTAAATTTAACAAAGTTATCCTGGTGTCACAGTGTCTGTGGTCAGCAACTTCAGAAAATTCATCTTCATATGGATAAGGTTACCTGTAACTTAAAAAATAAGATAAGTTGGAGCTAAATAGAGAAAAGTTTTAAAGAACGTACAAACCTGTTAAAATAACTAGACACAGTAGTATGAGTTAAAGCTTCATCAGGATAATTCAGTTTGTCCTTTGATGGTTGTATTCATGGGTAGAGCTAAAAAGCCTACAGCTTTTTTATTACATTAAATTGCTAAATGCTCCAAGACATGCTAAGCCAGAAAACACTGAAGATTTGTAAATGCTGTGCATTTATCTCATCCCAGATCACAATTTTTGTCTTTTTTCTTCTCTCCTACATTTTCCTTGGGCAAAAAATTGCTTGAATTCTGACAGAAGCTAAAAATAAAATTGAGCATATTAACATGTTAATGTATATTACAGAAAGGCTTTTTCAGTAAAGTGCTGATAACAGATGTGTTTTTAGAGAGTAGTCTGCTGAGTTGAAGTATAGCAGCAGCCTTTGTATTTGGCAGCTTGGGAACCATAGGAATTACAAATGGTATGTAGGTGTTCCTCTGCATATCCTTAGTGCATCAGTTCAAATGGAGTTATTGTCTCTTTAGTGTATTTGTAAAATGGCATATTTTATTCTAATAACTACATTTTTATTACTAAAGAAAAGAGAAAAATTAATACACTACATGAATTCCTCTGCAATTATTTCAGATGTCTGTTGTGCTTGACAAATATTTCTATGTGAGAAATTTTAGCACATTAATTAGAAAGGATTTTAGGAGCTGTGCAGGGTTAGACACCACATATTCCTCCTTTTGTCAGTGAATCCTACATTGTTTCACCTCTGTGGCTTAATCCCTCCCTTCACCTCACACAAGAATCAAATTATGTAAACCACAGTTATCCATTTAGAATATTAAATACAATATCATATTATTTTATCCTGGCATTCCAAACATTTAGGATTCAGTAAAGCAGGAAAATAAAATGTTTCTTGGCTAACATGTTTCAGTCCTGGTGTTCACCTGCAGTAATCATATGGGACAGCTCATGAGAGACACCTTCAGATTTACTGGTTTTGTGGGTATGAGACAAATTGCCTGATGGTCACTCCTGTGAATGTTTTGGTCCTTACTTAACCTGTATCCTTCCCTGGAAATGTCTTCCATCTGTATTTTGAGAGTTAGTGTTTTGTCATCTTTTACCAGAAGCTCAGTGAACAAAGATTGAGATTCTGCTGGCTTCTCTTCCTCCTTTCTTCCCACCTTCTGCCGGGTGAATTTCTTTGATGTTACTGTTACATCTGTAAAGAACAACTTTCAGAAATACCTTTGAATCTATTAGTTTTTTTTCCTTAATCCACCAGAAAAAAAAAAAAATCTGTGAAATAGTCATATTTTTATAAATTCAGAATTGATCTTTCTGTATTTTCTTGCTCGTTGAAAGTTCTCTGAATTGTATGGAGTATATTTGTGTTTCCCTGGGGTTATTTTGAGGCTTTGTTTGTTTTGTTTTTAAATAATACACCACAAGTCAAGCAATTAAAAACAAACAAACAAACAAAAAGCTTTTTTCAACCTTAAATTAGGTAATGGTATTGGAACTAGGGATTCTTCAAAACCATCGGAAAAATTATTTTATTTTTTCCTAATAAAAAACCTAAAAGGAACCGGTTGAATATTCTGATAATTTTCATAGGTAATAAGCAGGTGTCTTTCCTACCAAGAAAAATGAGAATATCTAATAGGGAATTTGTTGAAACAGAAAAATTGTTATCCTGTAAGAGTAGGTTGGCAATCTCTCCTGCTCTGTTACTGGTAAAGAAGAAATAAAAAGACCTCTTATTCAGAAAAAAAGGAAATGGGTTTTCAGGTATTGATGGTAACCTCATTCTGCTTTCATAATTATAATGAACATAGTTTGACAAATAATCAAAAAAAAAGGGGGTGTTGGAACACCCAGGTTGAAAATTCTCAGGCCATTGCATATATTCCAGTACAGCGTAAGATCATAAGTCAAACTCCAGAATTAAGCTTCACTTCGTGCAGACCAATGAACACTACTATTGTTGTTTGACCATTAATTCATAATGCGATTTTTACAGACATATCAAACCTGCTCTTTAACTACTTTGATTAAATTGTGATGGAAATAAATGATCCGAATAAAATGAGTAGATTTGAGGACTGCTGGATCACGCTGTATGATGGGTTTTACATAATTCAATCCTTAATGTGTATCCAATAAGCTTAAATCGTATTTCTAATTTTTCTTTAAATAGTTTGCATTACTAATTTGCTTCTAAGAGATTTCTGCCAATCAAGTTAAATACTTTCTGCAAACTGCTTACATTCCTGTCAAAGTGTACTTGTTATACTAAACACCCACATTCTGTTCTAGTTCCATTTTAGTTACTTTATTATTATTTTTTTAATCTTTCCTCCCACAGAGTGTTAGCGACTTCGTATTGATGGGCATCCAGGAAGCTGAACACAATATTTATTTTTAAAGTATATTCATTGAATCAGTGCAGATCTAGATGGTACCTAAAAAGGCAAATTCCAGGTTTTGAAAGTTGTGTGTGAGTGCACCAGGGGTTGTGCCAGTTTTGCAGTAAGGAACAGTTTACATGGAAACTAACAGCAGTGCTAAGTTCCTCTTGAATTCCACCTCGCAAATATGCCCTTCCAATGTTTTTTTTTCCAGATATCAAAAAGTGTCAGTAAACAGCTGAGTGTGAACAATTAATAAGTTCACAAGAGAATAAATGATCTATGGACAGTGTACTTGCGCTGGAACTGTAGTGTGAGGAATATTCTTTTTTTCTTAGCAGACACATATACATCCTTATTAGTATGTGTATTGTGTTAATGTATGGTAATTCATTATCCTGTGTAAACACTATATTGGGATTATAAATTAAGCATACACATTATTGTGAATGCTTAAAAACCACTTTTTACATCTCATTCACGGAAACATAAAGAGATTTTAGCTTTGACAAGCAGCATCTTCCCCTTGGGAATAAAAGTTTTGAAAGAAAGACAGCTCAGCTAGTTTGTCCACTACAGTAATTTAAGGCTAACATTATATATTAATTCAAAATAGCAGCACTAAGAGAATTTATAATTTTCAGGCAGGTCTTCATTCTGTTCAGAGTTCACAATGTGCATTCAGAATGCAAAATGTGCAAAGGAAGACAGGATTTGGGTTTTTTGGCAAAGAAAAGAGAAGGTGTTGACCCACTATTCATTTCTTATTTAAATTCTCCCTGGTCAAGCAAAATTCCCTTTTGAAATTCATCACTTGACTTCCATTGAACTTTTAATAAAATAACTTCTGTATTTGTTCACAATGAAGAATTCTTTTTTCTTTCCTCACACTTTCTAAAAGGAGCTTTATGTGTATTATATCACAATATTACATATATGTTATCAGTTATGTTTACTGCAATTCCCCAACAGCAGCTTTCACCATGTAATTTCCTACCCATCCTTTCAGCTGATAAAGAAGCTTTTAGGGACTTATAAATGTGTTTCCTGTGGCAATTTTAGAAAATTTCAGGTGCCAACTTGCATTCCAAGACTCATCCTCAGTAACAGTTTCCCTGATTCTGCATATCTTAAATATCAGTGGTAGGAATTAGACTGTAATGTAAATTGGAAGCTATTTTGTCCTCTGTCTTTTAGACTTTGCTTCCAGTGGCTTAAAGGGGAGTTGCATCACAGTAAATGGGAACAGAACTTTACCACAGAGGACCCAAATTATTTCCTGGCTTTTTGGATCATGTATGTCATAGAGGTCTTGTACAGACAGAATTATTTGAATTATCTTTTCTTTTTTAACCTTTGTCTTCTTACTTCAAATAGGTGTGATGTTTCTCTTATGTTCTGGTGAGATTTTGTTAAAATTTTTTCTTTAGTTTATTTTGGGTTAGTGACTTTTTGTTTCTTTGGGGTTTTTTAACCCCAGCTCCTAGAGTCCTTGAATTTCATGGACCTTTATTGGTTCAAACAAGCAAAAAGCCTTTCCTTGTATTTTTGACAATATTCACTTTAAAATAAAACAGATACATGAGTTTAAATTATTTCAGTTTCTTTCTCTGTGAGCTTTATCAGGTAATTTGTCAGAGGTCAGCATCATTCTTTGTTTGAGTTCTCTTTCCTGCAGTTGCATCTCTATCCACAACTGTTTCCAACCAGCTCTTATGCACGGATTTAAACTGCAGATCTATATAATGTAAAGTTAATGGTTTAATGGAAGTTATTTTAGCATGCACTAGTTATAAATAACCTGCACTTACTTTTCAGAATCCAGGAATTATGATGTTCTTTAGTGCTGTGTGTTCAGAAGGCACATTTAGCTAGCTGGCCACCAAGGTCCATTTTATCAAACACAGAAAATAAATGAATGAACAGGGGGCTGTTAGGATTATGACCTGTGCAATGTTCACCAGAAAGACAGGAGTGTTAGGGCTTCTGCTGATTAGATAGTCAGAAGGTCTAATGAAAAATCTGTTGGAATCTTGGCAACACAATCATTCCTGGTGTCCCCAGGAATATGCATCAGGCTCTTAGGTGTGGTTTGCTTTTTTGTTTTGGGTGTTTTGGCAGATGTTGTTTGGTTGCGGTTTTTAGGGTGATATGTAGTTATTTTGTTGGTTTGTTTGCTACTTGCAATCTTTGAGTGGTTTGATGTTGGGTTCTTTTTGTTCTTGTATCTAACTTTTTGTAAGAAAGTCATCATTTGAAGAGTTCTTCTTCTCTAGACCAATTACCAAAACACCTTCAGACAATTATATGTGAAACATAATAGTGAATTACTTCAAGAAATCAATTAGCTGCAGCTGGTTTGTTCTTGAGCAAGTCTTGGTTACAAAGCTTATTTTCTATTTTTAGCTATCCCATATTTGCTTCTATGTTGCCTCCTGTCTTATTGTTTGGGAAATACCAGCCCGTGTGACAAACAAATTAAACACTTGATCTCACAGAAGAACATGCTACTAGATTTTCAACTCCATTTCCTTAGTCTATTCTTTAAGTCACAATGTCTAATGCTCACACCAAGAGAGCCAAGACCTTGCTTTGAAAAGCAGCAAAACCTATGACAGATTTATTCATATGGGCTCCATAGCCATACAAAATTTATGGCTTTGGAATTCCTAATAAGGGCTTGATGCATTCAGTTGTCTTGGTATCCAGAACATCTTTGGGGAACTATTTAGTATGCTTTGTTTCCCTCAACGTGAATAACAAGGTCATTACTCTGATGTGCTTTTGCTTTTGAAGAATATAATCATTGGTATGTGTAGTTTTGAATTGCAACACATGTAACTTAGAGTGCAAGTTAAATCAAATTCTGATACATTACAGCAGTTATTTCCATAGCCTGCTGTCTAGCTTGTTTGTATCTTTGGATGTATTTAGGCAGTTCTAGATTTTCTCAAGCACAAATGTAACAAGAGGTTTACCAGCCCAAGAAATCTTACAGCAGGAAATTATGTTTGTTTGTGAACAATAAAATCCTCGATATGCAACACTTTTAGTCTAACTGCATGTGAAAGGGCATGGCCTTAGTTCTTCAATTTGTGCCTTTTAGCTTCTAAAGTTTTCCATTTAGCAGAAAAGTAGTTTTGAAAACTGAAGTGAATAACTTCAATCAAACTCTTCACTTTGTATTCTCAAGAGGAGTATCTTGAAATTTCCACAGAAGGAATATGACTACTGGTTATTTAACTTTTGAATCTACTTTTTGAGTCCCAGTCACAACAGTTTGACAAAATTTCTTAGCAAAACCTTGAATCATTTTTTGTACCTTTAGGCACAGCAGAATCATTATTCAGTTTGTTTAACAGAACACGCTAGTAGTGACAATGTTATGTGTTCCACATGCTTTACTGCAAAAATAAAAAGGTTTGAGGATATCTTAAATATTATAGAAATAGACAGGTTTAGTAAAATAATTCAAGCCTTTTTTTTTGGAGCATTTTATTTAAAAAATGTGGCTTTTTCAAGGTCCTAACTTTAGAGTTTCTAAAGTAACAGACAGGAATACTCTCTTAAACAACAATCAGCCACATTTTGCATTTGAAGACTTCAACCGGAAACTTTGTGCACACATTTAACTGATAATTATTATTATTAATATTAATCCCTAACATAAAGAAATTATTAATTTAGCTTATTTGCTCAAGGGATGCATTTCTTTTTGAATAGGATAAAAGATATTAGCAAGTTAATATCTTCCCACTGTGGTAGAAAGTGAGTGAAAATTAATGAAGATAATAGGCTTTACTTAGATAATTTCATTATTGTCACAGCTTTACCTGCCCTGCTTTATGACTGCCTTTTTGTCTGTAGTGAAATTGTTAACTTAGCTCTGCCAGAATTACTTTAAGAAACAGCTAAAAGGGATCAAATTACACAAATTAAGTATTTTTGCACTTTGCTGCTTTCATCAATTGTTTATGCATGTTGAGGGTTTGGTGGGTGTTTTTGTTTGTTTGTTTGGATTTTTTAATGTGTCTCCCCTGCTGCTGGCAGGGGAATATTTTTATATGGTTGGGGAGGGATATTTTTATTTTCAAGTGCAGGCTGGATGCCTACATTCCAATAGAAGTTTCTAGTTGTGGACTCTGCTAATTCCTCATGTTTCAATGGACCATGTGATTGTAGAGAGAACTGAAGATCCCAAAACAAGAATTGAAACATTTTTCTTAGATGATTGACTCCTCAGGGACACACCTCTGAAAAATACCAAGTTTATCTTTCTTCACTAGGACAGGGGAGTAAATATGGTGACAACATCTCCCTAAATATGTGCTCCCAGGAATACTGACAGACTCTACCAAAAATGCAAGTAGGTGGTTACAGTTTAAAATTATGATCTTAAGAGAATTCATAGTTCATAGTGTTACTTTTAAATACCTCAGATAACACTGCTTTCATAAAATGTCATCTTCAGACAAGATTAACCAAAAGGAGAAAAAACCCTGAACTGGTCCACCCATGAAAGCCACTCACTCACCCTCACCTACCACAGCTGGGCAGAGGAGAAAAAATATATTGAAGGGTTCATGAGTTTCAATAAGGACTGGGAGAAAACACTCCAAGGGCAAAAGAGGCTCATCTTAGAGATACAAAGAGTTTATTACTAACAACATCAGAGGAGGGTAATGAGAAGTAAAAGAAGCCCTTAAGAACGTTTTCTTCTCCCACCCACTCCTTCCTTCCCACCAATAGCAGAGGGAAACAGGGTGTGAGAGGTTTATCAGTTCATCACCTGAAGTTTTCTTCTGTTGCTCCAGGAGAGGAGTCCTTCCCCTGTCAGACCCTGGGGTCCTCCTACAGGAGACAGTTCTCTGGGAACTTCTCCAGCATGATTCCAATCTCATGAGTAGCAATCCTCCCAAAATTGCTGCAACATGAGTCCCTCCCACAGGAACACAATCCTCCCAAAACTGCTGAGACATGGATCCCTCTTCCACAGGGTGCAGTCCTCCAAGGACAGGCTGCTCCAGCCTGGAAGCAGGGGCCCTCTCTCTCCACCGGGTCTCTCACTGGATCACAGCCTCTTCCAGGCTCTCCCACTCTGTTGAGGGCACCTGCCCCATGGGCTGCGGGTGGAGCCATGCATTCCCTGTGAATCCCCATGGACTGCAGGGGCACAGCTGCTTCACCATGGTCTCACCACAGCCTGCAGGGGAATCTCGGCTCCAGTACCTGGAGCACCTCCTTCCCTTCCTTTTCCACTGACCTTTCCATATTGTTTTCCTTCACATGTTCCCACCTCCTCCTCTTCTCTGGCTGGAATTAAAACTGCGTGCCTCACTTCGTTTTGATTTTCTTCTTAAATATGTTAACACAAATACATTACCAACCACTCTACTTGGCCCAGCCTTGGCCAGCAGCATGTCCATCTTCAGAGCCTCAGGGACTGGCTCTGCCACAGGCTTCTCACAGATTCTCACAGAAGCGACCTCTGAACTCCCCCTCTTCTGCCACCAAAAACCAGGCTGGGCAGAACCAACACAATTTTCCACCATTGAATAGAAAATGGATCATTCAGACAAAAAAAAAAATTAAAAATGCATATGGGAGATGTTTTTATGGAAAATTCATTGTAGGAATTGAAAAACTTCTTTGAGTAGAAAATTCTTTGCTAACTCTCTGGGGCAGGCTGTTAAACCTTTCTTGGTTTTGCTGTTGTATTAGTTCAATAAAAACCAGTAATATCAACACATCTACCACATTTTTCTGTATGACATAAAATGCTCCCTTAACGCTCGAATCAAGTAGCATTGCTTCTGCTGGTAGTAGCCAGGCCTGCCAGAAAGCCCATGTTTTTCTATTTAGCTTGCTAGGCATATTTGCTTTTCCTTCAGCTCTTCTTTTCTGTGTGACATGCCAGCATTTCTTCATTACATCGCATCCTTATGTTTGCTTTCAGTATTCATTTTTTCTAGTGCCAAATTTTTTGCCAAATGTTCTGTTGCTTCTGTGGATGTGTTTGCAGCAGGCTCCCTCTGAGTGTCTGTGTTTCATATTTGAACAGCTCATCAGCAGGCATATCAATTCTCTTGCTGGGAATTTGTTTTCTTCCTCAAAGAGGTCTTTGCAGCTTGATGTTGACAGCTTTTGTCTTCCCCTGAGGCAATTTTATTTAGGGTCTCTGGGTAGTCTGTCATCTGCTTTTGTAGAAATAAAAAGGCAAACAACTATGCTAATTACTTAAAATGTGGCTCACATGTAAAAATTGCTACTAGTGGCAAAAACCTTGATTTGACCCTTTTTTTCTGGACATAGTCATTCAGACTGTGTATGCTTCTTTATACCTTGAAAGTATCTATGTTTCTTTCAAAAAAAATTAAATTGTGAAAATTGTAATATATACTATCTTTTGAACACTTTATAAATCTCGCAACATCTGTTGCTTTGAAATATTCCTTTAACCAGGCTGAAAATTGAAATATTTCCGCTTATAATACCTTCTCTTTTTCTTCACCACCTACCAGATAAGCGACAAACACAGGCAGGGGAGGGAGGGAGGGAGGGAGGGGGCGAGGGAGGATCCTGAGCACACTGAGAGCCCCGGCTCACTCTCTGTTCACAGATCAGCAGAGAAGGCTCCGTGACAGAGCGCGGGTGGGACCGGGGGGAAGTGCGAGCAGTTTGACTTCCTGGCGACATTGGAGGAGGTGTGATGTGGCAGGTGGCAATGTAGCAGTCTTGCGGAGACCAGTCAGGAGTAATGGGCTGGAAAATCCAAGGTCACCGGTGCAGTATCATGCTGGTGCTTACTATTGGTGCCGCATAAAGCATGGGCTCAGATTATTTAAAGCACAATTGGAGCAGGGGAAGAAAAAGGTGGAGGGGAGGAGGTGATGCAGCACAGTGTTCTTTTTTGCAGACTGTTGGTTTTTTTGGTGACGTTTATTTTATTTTTATTTTAAAGGCAGATGCTCATTTGGTCTTTCATTTGACAGCTGGGCACTGTTATGCATGGCAACTGTCACCTTTTCCTGAAGTCCTGCAGGGTTTAGTGCCGGGTAGCGTGGAATCCAGCCCAGCTTCTGTTAAACTTTTTAGAGCAGTTTTTTACTTTTTCCTCCCAACTTGAATTCAGAAGCAAATGCCCTTTTTTTCCAAGTGAGACTGAAAAGGATAACCAAGTATTAGGAGCAAGAAGTACTGCCCAGTGAGTTTGTGGAGAACCAGCACTAGGTGGACCTTCTTGAGCAGTGGATTTGGACCAGATGACATCCAGATGTCCCATCTAACCTCTATCATTCTATGAACTTCAAAATCCCAAAGGATTTAAGGAATTTTATAGTGACTAAATGTTACTTTTTTTCATTTGAGCACAGTGAAGTGCTTACTCTTAGCTTGCTCCCACATTCTTGTGTAGGCTCAAGTGTCACTGCAGCATGAAATGTAAGTGTGTTTCTGGAGACTGATGTAGGATGTCAGACTAAAAAAAGGGAAGTGATCTTTGCTGCAGAGCAGTATTTTTTCTTTTTCAATTCAAAAGATAATCATGCAACGTTTTCCAAATTTCACCTAACTATAATGGGAGATATTTGCAAATTCTAGCAGTACATTATATAAACCATCATTCTATCTGTTCAAATAGCTCAGAATATGGTTTTGTTTGGGTGGGATTTTTTGGGCTTTTTTTTTTTTTTTAAAGCCTGATCAGTTTTATCTTCTTATAGGAAGACTTAAAAAAGAAAAACAAAGATCAGTTTTGCAGTAGAGCTGTCAATATAATTGTTTCAAGTTTGTACATGTGTGGATTTCGAGAGCCAAGGAGTACTGGTTTCAGACTAAATCTGAGAAGTCACACATCTGAATTCTCTGACAAATAAGAACTTTCTTTTCCTTTAGATTTTTAGTTGAAACTGATGTTCTTGTCAGCATCCCAGATGATACCAGTAATGAAACTGCCAACATTGTCAACTCCATTGGGCTAGCTGCCTGTTTCTCCCAAGGACTCCAGATGCAGGACAGCCCTGCTAGCAGACTCCCTGGGGCTATTGCTCTGCAGCTTCAGGAGTCCCTGGCTCTGAAGGAGACTTAATTATGTCTGACTTAAACCAAAAGGTGCAATTGTCTGTGGCCCTTGGGGAAGGTACATCATGAATCCAGGTAAAAGATTAAATAAAGCTGATTATGCCCACTATGCTTAAAGCATAATGTTTAAGGATCAGGTTTTCTTAGAAGAAACTTGGCTTCATACAAATATCCCTGACTAGTTCTACCTTTCAAACCAGATCAGACATATCTGGTGGGGACTGTGCAGCACAAGATGTGTAACTGTTGTGTGTAGCAAAAGAGGAGATAAGATGCCCAAGCCTATCAAACAGGTGTATTTTTACCTTTCAAATCATATCAATTCAGCCTGGTGGATATTTGAAGCGCAGAGACCCTGTCTACATTTTGAAGCTTATGCAATTGAAACATATTTTTCCTATATTTGAGAGATTTTTTGGTCTTGACTTTCATCATCTTCTATGACTCAGGGAGGGCACCATGAGCTGACTCCATCATTCTGTCTTTTATGTTTGCCTCGGTGGTTTTCCTTATTCTTACCTGAATCTATGCACTCAGAAGTTGGGACAAAGTTTTCCCACAAACCATTTCTTTGGATCAAAGGACACATTTTTTTTAAAACTTCATCCTCCCCCTTTATTATGCAGCCTACCAGCCTCACCACTTCCTCTTTTTGAGTGTAGTCCATTCATGTCTTTTACCCCAGCATTCATCCTGTAGCCTTCATTATCTCATATCCCATCTTTTCATAATTCTCTTGCCTATAACATTTAAGTTTCCAGAAACAAATTCCTACCAGCTACATTTTCCTTCTCCAGTACCTGAAAACAGATTATTTTAAGAGGCATTCTTTAAAGAATTAGAGAATAATAACTGCTCTGGAAGTTAGCACAGTTTTCTTGAGGAGGTTCAAATGCTATTGAATTCTGAGACACAGCATGCAGTTCACCTGTGCGATCTGTGTGTTGTCGTGGCTGAATGTGTCATTCAACATAATCATGTATATTTTAAATTAAAAAGTAAGAGTTTTATTCCTTTAGCAGAAAATTAGAGGAGCTGAGACAGCTCATTTGGCATGACAGCATTCCATTGAGCCAAAAGGTAATTTTCAGAGACTGCATCTTGGTAAGTATTCCTACAGCAGTGGGGTAGTGATTTTAATGCGCAGTGCTGCATTTTAATAGCCAATTGAGATGGCTATTAAGATATAGCATTGTACATTAACATCACCACTGCTCAGACAGTGGCTGGTGGCTGCTCCTTAGCTGACAGCTCCCTGCATTCTGCTTCAGAGCAGTGGTTTCTTTAGTAGCTCCTCTGATCTCCAGAAAGAGAAGTAAAAATCATTATCTAGTTAATATTTCACGCTGTGTTGGGCATACAGATCCCAGGGGGAGAAGCAGGAGAGTAGCAATGCTGAGCAAAGAGACTGCAAGGCAGAAGAGGAGAGTGTGAGAGAGGAAATCCCTCTGTGAAAGGATCATTCCTTACTTTTCATCTAGTAGACTCACTTTGGCTCAGGGAAAACGTAGTTCACGAACCCTGAGACTTGAGATACAGTGCTTAGGGGAGGACTGTGTAGCAGAAGTAGCTGGTATAGCTAAGAGGTAGTAAGATACTGAAATTCATGAGACCCTGAGAAATGTGAGAAACTGCCAGGAAAAAAGGTATAGCTGAAAAACTGCATAGACTTGAAAACTTTTCAGAATTATTTAAGATAATCATTCAACTTTTACTCTTTGCAGTTAGAAGAAACAAAGGACATTAATCAATGACTGCTATTTGTTTAGGCATTTCCTTGGCCCTAGTTTTCTGTTCTGATATAAAAAATTTTTGCTTGCCGTCAGATTACACCTAAACAACCTCCCTTGCAAAAATGCAGAAATTAAGGAAAATTGTCTGTGACTTTGTAGGCTTACATCTCTCTAATAGTAGTTGTGAATAGATTTTCAGAATTAGGGAAAAAAAAAGAATCATTGCATTATCCTTCTCTGCCATAGCTTTCTGTCCACAGTATGTATAGATTAAGTCTGCAGATAGCCTAAAGAAGGATGCTGCAGATAGACAAAGAAGGATGCTGTTTCGAAATGTGGTATAACAGAGAGAAAGATGTGTTCTAAAGCTCCCTTGAATGGCCTTACTGTATCCTTTGATCTCTGCATTTTCCTTGGGAATGAGCTACAGCAATTATCTATCTTAGGACTTAGTTTCTGAAAATTTGCTTGAAGCAGAGCTGTGGAGGCCACTGACTGAGATCAGTAGCTTTTCCTTTCAAATTCTGCTAAATAGAAATGTTTATGAGTGTATTTCCAGTTAGAAAACTTTTAAAAACATGATATTGAAAACTTTCCAGGAAATTGTGAGTTACTGCTTAAAAAGAAATTAGTATCTATGAATACTCATAGCATTCTTTCCAAAGATACATGGAACTGCAGGATGGAATTACAGCCTAAAACTTCAACCTACAAGTGTTGGCAGTTTTACTAAAGATTTGTGAAGACAAAATCAAGAAGCAATGTAGAAATAAAAATATCAAAGTGATTTATGCAAAAATATATAATAGATTTAAGAGAAGGTACACAAAAAGGTACCTGTTTATTATTTAACCTGCTAAAGAATGCATTAGTCTTTAATTTTATGCATGTCTGTTCTTTGTAGTATAGTAGTGAATCCCATCACCTGTGTGTAAGCCTTCTTACAATTCTCTGGGTAATGAGAAGCCATGTGTAAGAATATGGTCAAATTAGTATGATAAAATTTTATTTTGGTGTTTATCTTGTCAGGATTTGATTTATCAAGCACTGTTTTTTAAAATAATATTTCACAAATACAATGATTAAAATATTTTTTAACATGAAGGATTAATTCAGGCTGAAAACATCTACTGTGTAAGCACCTTCTCTATGGAGAATCAGATGTATTTTCTCATTCACTATCCACAGTATTCCCAAAGAATTAGGGACCTGCTGGCCAAAGCTTAGCAGTGTACAGTGATCAAAAGACTGGGGGAGAGAAAACAGTGTTAAATGGTAAAAATTTTGAATATTTTTAAAAAATATCATCAGGTTGGCTTCAGAATTTTTTTCTTTCTTACCAAGCAAAATGTGATGAACCATTTACATTTGCTGTGTACTGTATTCTGTTACTCTTAACTTGGAATATCTAGTTTGAATGTGTGTTTATTTTTTTATCGCACTATATTTAAAACTCTGAGGAAACAGAGCAGCAGTTCATCATTTTCATGCTGTTATGCACCACTAGAGGCCATCATATACCTCCTTAAATATTAGATAGTTATGCAAATTATTCTTTTTTTGAATATGATGTGAATAGCTGATGAATGTAAAAGTCTATATAAAAGGGCATGGGGAAACTTACTTGAGGGAAAGCTTTAACATAACTGACTATTGTGAGCATCATGTGATTTGAGGCTAATTCTAATTGATTCAGAGCACCTCTGTTCTCTCATATATTCCTAGGTAACCTTTGAATAGGTCACAGAGTGTATGTGGCAAGTGAATTCTGGAGACAGCAGCTGTTTTTTGCACATGATCTACGTCAGTAAATACAGTCAAGCTTGTAACATGAAGCAGTAATCTTTTAGATTGATTTTCGTATGCTTGGATTAGAAATTAAATTGTTTTTTCCCCTTTATCTTCCCATCTTGACAGTGGGATATCTTTCTCGATCCCCCACAGACTATGTATTGAGTCATTAAGGAGCTAACATATAGTTACCACTTTAAGTAACTGCCTGATACATGAAATAGACTTTGTGTTACGCAGTTGTACTCTTTTGAATTGTGGAAACAAATGACTGAAATTATAGACGAATCACAGGTAGCATGATTTTAACTGTGAAAAAAATCAAATTAACATTAATCTTATACAATCAGGAGTGCTACCAAGAGTAGTAACACAAGAGGGTGGTAAAAAGATGAATTAGTTTTACAATGGGTTTGGCTGACTTTCTGAAAGGGCTGTGGTGTGACATGG
Organism: Urocynchramus pylzowi; assembly: GCA_013397555.1. Classification (NCBI taxonomy): domain Eukaryota; kingdom Metazoa; phylum Chordata; class Aves; order Passeriformes; family Fringillidae; genus Urocynchramus; species Urocynchramus pylzowi. The sequence continues at coordinate 165,996 of VZRH01003034.1, read as the reverse complement.
ACCTTATCCAGGAGATCTTTTCTACTGCCTTGATTTTCAGTTTCACTCCTTCTAGCAAACTAACCATTCAAAGAAATATATCTCACTTTCTTTTTGAAGACTTGCTGACTTTTCTTCAATGCAATAGCTTATTAATATGTGAAAACCTTGCATGTGTTATTGGGAAGTAAGTAATTAGAGGAGAAATATTGATTTGTCTGAATCAGGATGGTATGCAGTATTCTCTCATCTAAACATTGAAAGATATCAAGATAGATAACAAATGTCAAGTACTATGGTAGCACATCCAAACTACTTTCTAATAATACAAGCAAGAAATCTGCATGTTCTACACTATATTCAAGTATTTTTTTTAAATAAGAAAAGCATATTATGTCATATGTAGCAAAAAAAAAAAAAAGAGTATAACAAAAGTGATGTTATATAAGTGCATTTGCAACAATCAGTCCATGCTGATTTCTGGGGGTTTTTTTGGTTGTGTTTTGTTGTTTTTTGGGGGGTTTTTTTGGTGTTTTTTGTTGTTGTTGTTGTTGTTGTTTGTTTGTTTGTTTGTTTGTTTTGGGGTTTTTTGTTTTATTTTGTTGGGTTTTGGGTGTTTTTTTGGAGGGAGGGAAGGAAGGGAATTTATTTCATAGCTGTTAGTAATTTTATGAAAATGATCTTGTTCTTCAAAATTATAATGTAGGACTTCTGTAAATTATTGCAAAAATCTCAAGATATCCTGAGGTTATCAGCAAAAAGAAGTCATGCCGAAGAATACACTATGGAATTTTTTTTCCTCCACTAGATTTTGGAAAAAAATATGCAAATTTTAGAAAGCTCAAGAGCATTGATTTCCCAATAAAAGAAATAAAATTTAATATGCTGTTAATCAGATGAAAGAAGAAAGGATAAGAGACCAACACAACATCATAATAGCACAGTATGCAGTAGTCCACAACAGATGAATAATACTGAATGTTATTAATTCAATAACTAAGTGCAAGTTGAAGTGAGAGGGCTGTCACTTATAAATAAAGTATAATATCACTTCAAAAAGACAAGAGAAATCTCACTTTTGGTAGAATAATTAAGGTCATTTTAGAAACACATTTTTCCTCAGAAGAAATAAAATTGCATGCAATTGTCTTACTCTTTTCCATATAATTTTTCAAACATGTAAGATTTTCTTGGTTTTAAACGGGTTATGGATATTAGCAAACCAAGGCACAACCCATAATTTGGCTTCACTTTCAGATCTTTACTGTTATGAAAACAGGGATTTTCTGCCCATGCTTTGGAGTCCAGATCAAAAGGATTGCTGAGATGGCGAGTCAGTAAAAAAGGTCTGCTTCTCTCCTTGTGGACAAGTAACACTGTAAGGAACAGTAAGTGGCTTTTAAAAAAATTTACTTAATTGAGTCTTGAATAATTTATATTTCTGCATTGCCTGCTTTTCATGGGCACCTGTTCAGTGCATTCAGGCCACCCAGACCAAATGGAAAAGAGAATATGGTATGGACAACCGCTTTGGTCACACTGTAAGTGCCTAATGCAAGGCCTGCTCTCAGGGCTTGTTTGGGCCAAAATAGTGAATGTCTGGTCTGTAGGTCTTCTGCACACAAACTGGCACATCTATGTCAATTTATCAGTTTAATGTTTGCTAATTCCAAAAGGACTTTCTACCATGTCAATTTATCAGTTTAATGTTTGCTAACTCCAAAAGGACTGAAACACGCTTCACTGTATAGTGTAGACGTGATTTTGAGCTTGTTGCTTTCCATCTTTGTGACTCAATTTCCCACCAGGGAGATGGTGATAACAATGCTAATGTGTCTCATTATTGTCTTGCCTATTTAAACTGTAAGCTCTTCAGGGCAAGGACTGTCTCATACCATATGTCTTCATAGAGACAGGCAGAATGAGGCACTGATTGCATTTGGGGTCTCCTGGTGCCACAATAATTAAAAGAGAGACAATAATATAAAAAAGAAGAAAAGGGAGAAGGTAGGTCTGGTATCAAGAGGCTTTCAGATTTCCTGGTAGCAACCCAAGAGCAAGAGAAGAGTTTATCTCTGAGGAGAATCCTTGCTTTTTCAACTTTCTCAGCTCTAAATGTCATATTGGTTTTCAGAAAAGTACATTAGGAAAGCTTTGCAAACAGGGTAATCCAGAAGCTAATGGAGATCCAAACTGGAAGAGAAGGATTAGTAGTCTGAGTTCCTGCAAGTAGATGGCTTGGAGAACAGATCAACTTTTTGACAGGAGAGCACCTAGAAAATAAGAGTGTTGCCTCCTTCCTCATTAGAGAATGAGCAGATGTTTCTGAGTGTGGATGAGATGTTTGCAGTCATGAGAGGAGAAAGGCAAACTGAAATGATGGATACTCATCCACCTTCTGCTGGAGTACATCAGTCACTGACAGAATTATATTCTGTCCCAGGTAATGGGAAGAATCTTTCACCAGTCATTTTTCTCAGTAAGATAGAAGACTAATGAAAGTGGTTACTAGAGATGGCTGCTGAGATATAGCCATGTATGCTAGTAACTTTTACTTTGAGATTGCTAAATCTGGGCTTTATTTGGAAATGTTTGTAAGATTTGGGTTGAGTACCCTTTTTGCATATCAGCTGAGGACTGCTCTGCAGAACTAAATGTCCTTTCATTCAGGTCTCAATGAAATGCACCATACACAGCAAATTCCTATTTACTCTTCATCCTTCTTGTGTAAGTGTTCAGATTGCTTCATCATAGTCTGTTTTATCACTAGTAGATGTTTCTGTAGCTGATTGGATTCTGTACAGTGGGCAACAAATTGGGATTTGCTCTGAAGGCTTTTAAGAGTTTCTGTCTACATCCCAGGTTTGAATTCTGGCACAGAAAGAGATCAAAAATATATCATTAATACTTAACTAGTCCACGAATTTCATATTTTAGGCTCTTATTTAATACCTAGATATTCCACCAATACCACCACAGATAGTACTAGGATGGTAGTTATAAAGATATCCTGTGCTGAAATGACACAGACTACAAAAGTCAAAGTTTCTCATCATTATGTCCCTTTTACTACTTGTAAAAATCCATATGCTTAGACCAGAATTTTCAGAAGCTTCCAGCCTGAAATATAAAATAGACTGCTGGCTTTAAATTTATTTTTTTTCCAAATAGGGTTATGGGGTTAGTAGAATGATGAGTAAATTCTTATTTGTTCCCCTGCCCCCTATTTACACAGAATTGAAAAACTAATACAATGGACACCTCAAGATCTGGGGAGAAAGACCTCTTAGCAAAGTAAGATACCTTATGCATCTGAGATGCAAACTGAAGCAGCCTGTGATAGAGCAAGCTTCCTTGAAGGAAAATTTATTTAAGTGTATTTGGGTTTATTTCCCTTCTTTTTCTTTGTTTATTGAGCCTTATAGCTGGGAGGAAATATTTGTTCTCTGTCAGCAAATTTATGTGGTATTGATATTCACTTTATTTTAACATCTTCATCTGAGTTTATGTCCTTATCTTTTCACTTAAGTGAGAATTTCGATTACAGGCCATTAGAAATATCCAGAGCAAGGTTAAATTACTGAATGTACCTTTTTTTCCCCCGATTTAGATAGAAAATTATTGTTTGTAGAAACAATCATTAAAGAAATTATGTTTAACAGAGAGAGCTGTAGAACTGACTGTGTCCCCTGATAGGGGTATGATTTCTTAAAGCAGTGAGGTTTCATAATGGCTCTGGTCTTTCCTTCCCACTCTCAGTGATGCCTGGACAGGCAGCATATATTTCTGCATCCTGCAATACTTTGCAGCATAGCTTTTGGCTTTAAAGATTCTGGTATTTAGCTGGTTTCACACCCCTCTCTGTCTACAATTTGTCTTTTTTCTGGAAACTCTGCTTGTAGCTGGCTGCAGCAATGACTCCATGATTTATGCTAACTTCTTTAACAAATACCTCCATGCCTCTGGGAATTTATAAGAGTTTTTAACTGTCTCTATCACTCTATCACATATTTTTTTTTCCTTTTTATTTTTTTTTAGAGTCCGGTCTTGCACTGGTAAGACTCAAATGCTAGAGTTGCAAATTATAAATTAGTTTGGTTTCTCCATAAAAAGTTGAGTTATAGTGTTTGGTACTTACTTAAGAAGCAAAATATTTATTTCCTTATTATTTCTAAATGAGAGCAACCATTTGGCTCCAAACAAAACATTTACTGATTAGCAGTAGAAGCTCTCCTCAAGTCTTCCATGTTCTGCCATTTCCTCATTATTTTAAAGAAATTTTCTTCTTAGGAAAAAGACTTATTTCAGTGGAAAGCTATAACTGAAAAATAAAAGCAAAACATATGTTGAGTGGGAAGGGAATAGATACAGTATAGATGAGTTGTGCCTTTTTTTGTCCCCACATTCACAAAAAGGATGACAAGCCTTAGCAAGTGGAGTGGATGTAGGCTGTGCAACAAATCTTTAGTCATATGCATGTTCAGTTTGTTTATCTATATGTTTTGCTTTGGGTATCTCATCACTATTATTTGGGGATCTTATTGATACTTCTTTAATCTGTAATAATATTTAAATTTTTATTCATGACTGCAAAAAGAGAATTCTTTGTGTCAAGTTACATGGGACTGTAAGTGAAGGGTACATTGATTTAGCAAAGCACAGGAAGAGCATCCCTGGCTCCACTAGCCATGACTAAGATATTACTCTGGATTTCACTGTTCATGAAGGGCACTAACTGGTTTAGATCTGATTGGTTAACCTGTAGCCACAGCATAAAATACCAGTTATTTGCTGAATCCTTTCTTTTCTAATTTATCTCCTTCTCTAGATCATTATGGCTTATTAATTTTCAAAATAGGTTTCAAGTAAAAAATATCATCCAACTTGTTCACAGATTCTAAACCCATTAAGTTAATACTTTACTTTTATGAGAATTTCTATTGATTTTAAGAGAACTACTTATTATACCCAAAGGTGAGTGTTTTCTGGGTCAGGAGCTGGCTAGTATCATGTAATTCTTAGGAAAAGGACCACATTTGTTATGTTCTTTTGGTTTACTAAGGCTTATTTAAAATTTATCTATGAAGTTTAGATTAGCAGGCAGATTCAAATTTGCCCAGCAATTGGGATTCAGAAGTTTTGTTGACGATCTGTGACATAAATCTCAAAGTTTAAAAAGCATCTATTATCATGCACATATATTTATTGAAAAAGTTATATTTATCGAAAAAGATCCTCTTTAAACCTGTAAGAGCTTAATGTCATAATTGCTTTTAATGTCTTGGCCAAATGTGAATTAACAAAACCCATTGGAAAATGTGATTATCTGCTTTCCGAATTGCAGGGTGACACCTCTTTGTGAATTCCAAATCACCTCATTATATTCAAGTCCTACACAGATATTACCACTGGGTAAAGTACTATGGATCTCCTTTAATAACAATAATAATTGATAATAATTAATAAAGAAGTTGGACTAGGCAGCTTGGGATGTAGCCAAGGCTCTTCTGCTGGATTAACAATTGGTTTTTTTTTTATTTTTATCATAATATATCTTCTGTGCTTAATTGCTATATTATATTTTACCACATGATAATAGGTAGATAGACTTTGACAGCATGTCCATCTTGTGTGAGAAAAGTTCCAGCTAAATACATAGTATGAAAAAGTAGGGCATGAAGGACATAGGAAGGCATTAGCATCTGGCTTTCTTTGATCAATTTTGATCAAATCTATTTGATCAAGTTTCTTTCTGTAATGAATCCTTGATTATCCTAATAGGCTTTCACTGATTGACTGGGAAGCCAGGATATGAACCTGCAGGGGTCAAGACCAAGAATTTATGAAACTCAGTTTTTTGTAACACAGTCCTAGGTTTTGTTTTGCTCCTATCCAAACATTATTCCAAAGCAGTGCTAGATTTTTACCAAAAAGCACTATTTGTTATCCAATTTTATTGTTTTTTATCCAGTGCACTGTTAGAATTTTAGATCCATTTTTGGGGCTCAATATGCGGAGAGTGCCATTAAATACTTGGCAACCTGATAACTTGTTCACATCACAGTTGTCCCTCATCCTCCTAGTCTGTATAAGCTTTCTGCTCTTGAAAACTCAGGTTTAGCAGAGAGCCAGAGGGAGATTTGGTAATGCTGGAAATCCTCCTTGCTCTAAAACAGAAATTAATTCATGGTATAGGAAGGATAAATGCCTACGACTAGGTGCTCATGTTCTTTCTGTTGTTTACAGACGCTCGTGACCTTCAGGGAAAATTACTGGTTTTTGTGTGTTGTAGTTAGCAGCTAAACGCCACACTAACTAATTAATTTTTCAAAGAATCATCAGGAAGAGCAAGTGACTGTTAGGGTGGGGAGCTGCAATAAGCAAGGGTAACATTACTGTGTTTAACTATGAAAATTACCAAAGCAATTTAAGCAGAAACTGTAGCCATTATCAGAATTCTTAATACTCCAATTTCTCATTCTCTTTTGTAAGCATTAATCATATTTTATTTTTAACCAGAAACCTCAAAGCGGTATTAAATTAAGTGAAACTTTAATAATGAAATTGCATGCAGTACTATTCAGAAGTTATACAGAGAAGCTTTAATATACTCCATTAGGCAGAGAAAAATGTTGAAAGGACATGGTTAATGTTCATCTGTATTCAGTTTCTCTTTTTATTACAAGAATTTTGCTATTGACTTCAACGGGAGGAAAACCAGCCTCTGCTGTGGTGGTGTGATTGTGTGGGTTAGTCTCCTGAATCACTGGAAAAGCATTATGAAATAAAGCCACACTGAAGGATGGTGCCTCATATCACACAGGAAAAAAGATACTTATTAAAAAGGACAGATGGATGGTTATAGGTGCTGAAATGGGGCCAGCATTTGTGTGGTGAGTCTCAGACAAATGGGGATGGACACTCAAAATCTTGTGTCAGCTGTGCCAGCCCCAACAAGGGTGTAGGGAAGGCATGGCTCCCTTCAAATATCAGGTAAAAATAAAGGTGGTGAAGAGGCTGAGTTTTGTCTCTCTTCTCAAGCATTCTGTGCAAGGTTCTATGGAAAGGGAATCAGGAGGAATTGGATAAAAAATAAAGAAACACTGAATTAATTTTCTTGCTTTTCTGAGGATTCATTAAAGCTTTTGGCTTGGTAAAGTCTTGATGCTATTGGAAGCACAGAGATAAGTGGGGAAAGTGAGAAGCACCATGTCTGGGGAAAAAAAAAAAAAAGCTCACCTTTATTTACCTGATTTGTTTGTTTATGTGATTATCTGATTATTGTGAAATCTCTCATAGAGAATCTTTCAAACAGAAAGGGTACACAGAGAAACCACAGGGAAATGCCATGCACAGGCCACCCTTCCAGTAGGGTGGTCTTGGAAGTCTGCCTTTGGGGCTGAGAGAGTGATAGAGCTGCTCTTCAAGATAAATAAAGATGCTGTCTCCTGTCCTCTGATTTCTTATTGCAAAGCAGAGATAAGACAGAGCAAAGATGACTTTTAAAGGGGATGAAAAGAAAGAAATTGGCAAGATTTTGAAAGATTACATTTTGCAAGAGAAAGAAGGTTCTCTATGACTACTGTGTGGAAATCTAGGGAAGAGGTTAGCAGTGTTTGCAGCCACAGAACACTGGAAGGACTGGGAGAACACATTTCCCAGCATTGCTGCTGTACAGCAAGAGGTGTGTGTCCTAATGGGGGACAGATGACTCTTTCTCACTGAGTTGTGACTGTCAGAATTCTTTGCTCTCCCACATTCTAACAAAAGAAAAGTTCAGCTGAGACCAGTAAAACTGCAGCAGTTAGTGGGGAAAATGTGGTCTAAGCAAGTAATCTGGGCAAGACCAACCTACAGTTGTACTTGGCAAGACAGTAAAACTCAGAAAAATCTGAGTGTCTGCAAGGTGTTCTTCAAATTTCAAAGATTTGATGAGAGCCAATAAATAAATGTGTTTTCCTCTTTCCCAGTCTCAAAAAAATTTGTAAAAATAGTTAAAATTTTGCAAGTGGGCTCTGTTCCCATCACATAGATGAATAAAATTGGTGTTCTGGTGTTCAGAATGGCAGAAACCTAATCACTTTATTTCTCTGTTGTATTTCTGGTTTCCTCAGCTGTTGGTTTCCCCTCCTTTCACTCTGAGTGTGATATTAAGAAAAAAAAATTGAGATGTTCAGTGACAACTAAAGAATTAGCAAAGCCCCTAAGAGGTAGAATTCACAAGTCAGCTTGAAATGAATAGGAAAATATGAGTTTCCCAATAACATATGAGTCTGTTTTCCTCAAAATTAATTGAAATCAGTGTGAAGTAAAAGCAACTGCTTTGGAACAAGTAGGCAAGAACGCTTAATTTTCATATTAAATATTGCTACTGTCAGTGACCTAAGCAGTGATCAAGACAGGATGTTGGAACTGGGAAGAAAACCAAAAAAAGAATTAGAACAACATTTATGTGGAAAATGAGGTAAATGAATCATGGAAAGTAGTCTATAACACAGTGATACAAGGGCAAAAAAAAAAAATTGTTGACGTTCCTGTTAAACAAATTGGTAATGTCACTATAGTAGCTACAGTACGATACTTTATATTGTTATTAGACTTAGTAATAACTCCCTACAACATCTCTCACTAAGTTCTGTTTCTAAATGGTACCTTAGGCAGCATGTGTATAAATTCTGTACCCCCTGAGAACCATTTCTTTTATTAAGTTAAAATGAAACATCATATTCTTGTAGCAAAAACGGGTTGACTTAAAACATTCTTTTTTGTTCAAATGAGATAAATTGCTTAAATAACACCCTTGAACTATTAGACTGCAAAGGTTTACTTTGAAGGTATACAGTGGAAGAAAAAGCACCATCTTTCTATCTCTCTCTAAAGTTTTAAATACTTATTTTCACATACAAAGACTTTGAGATTCCTTGTTGGCATCAGGACAGTAACCTTGTCATATTTCAAATATGCAATTTATAGAGAAGTTCTTTTTTCACATGGTTTATGCCTGTGACTTTCCAGATACAGCTGTGATTTAACACATCAGCTGTTACACAGATGTCTGATGAAAGGTAGGTGTCATTGCTGGGGTTGAAGGTTAAATGTCTTTGAAGTCCCAAACAGCAGTAATAGTGGTCAAATAATACATGCCCTGTGAGACCTGATTCTTTTTTCTATATAGCTTGATAGAAATTTGGACTACTATACAAATAGTGCTGCAATATGAAAGTATCAAGAAGTCATCTTGCAAAAAGTTCTACATTTCTATTCTGGACTCGCCACATTTATGATAGCCTGCAGCTGGTCTCCCTTAATATGGCATTAACAGAATCTGACTACTTTATTTGTGTCCAGAATTTTTTAGAAATGTTTCAAGAGTACAATTAAACTATGTAATGTAAACTGAGTCATTTACCACGTATTCCACCGGACATGGGAGAAGACTATTAAAGTAAATGAACCTTTAAAGTTGAATAAACCTAGAGAGAAGTATTTGGCTTGAAAATATAAGTAAGAATATTTTTAACACTGGTGGAAATTGAATTCCTAGGACAAAATTATAAATGTGCAGATTTTGCTGAAATCATTGTCCTTGTTGAAGAAATTTTTCATTGAAACTGTTGAAACTGTTCCATTGAATTGGAATTTCTACTTTGGCTTTATTTGGTGGGTTGAGGATTTTTATCCTGAAAATTGATGAGAAAAAGCATTTTTTCTTTTGCCAAGTTGTAAAATATGAGGACAGATAGGCATCTGTTAAAACTGTCATTTCTCCAGAGAATTCTTTGGAGCTGCAATGGTGTCTGGGTTTGTCACATTGCTTCTTTCCACCAGTAGTTAGGGGTTTCTGTAACAATCAATTAGTGTGCATGCAATATGTGTGATTTGGCATGTGCCCCATATGGAATTATGCCTGACTTATCCTGTAGATTGCCCTAGAGTTGTCTTCTGAACTCTGAAGCTCATTTTTTGGCAGTCAGAATTGTAGGTTTCTGATGTTACAAATAAATGCAAAGTTCTAAGCATCAGCTTTGCACTTTTCTGTTTTGTTTTTTCTTTTTTTTTTTTTTTTTTTTTTTTGGTGTTTTAAAAAGAACTCTTTTTAATTT
>VZRH01003034.1:133047-155860 GCA_013397555.1 Urocynchramus pylzowi | reverse complement strand
TTTTTTTTTTTTTTTTTTTCAGTGAGTTTAAAAAGGAACTCCTTTCAATTGTCCATCTGGAAAACATTGATTTGCATCACTGAGAATAGATTTTTTTTTACCAACAAGCTCAATTTTCTATATGATCAAAAGAGCAAAAGGCAGTTAAAATTATTTTCAATAAGATGAAAGTCTTGAAATACCCAAAAAAAAAAGAAAGGAGAAATTCCTCCAGTCACATGTGTAAAGGAGTGAAGCATATTCACAGAGGTAGACACAGAGGTTGCAGATACAAGGTTATCTCTATTGGTCACCTCTAGTGTATTAAGAGGTTTTTAATTACATTTGTTTCAATTACATTAGTTTCATTACAAGTCTGTATTTCTCTACTGAAATTTAAAGTAGGACTTTGTATCAATTAAATAAATTTCTTACTGTTTTTATTTATTCACGTTCTTCTTTGATTCTCTTCTGGGTTTGGTTGTTTGTTTTTTTTTCCAAGAGCAAATATGATATTTTTACTTTTGATGATTTTTAACATGAATAACTTGAACTATACAAAGGTACCATAAGGCTTTTAAAATCTTTCATGCTTTCTTTAGAAAGAAAAGCACATTTGAATGCATACATGCTTACTGTTTAAACATCACTGTTTAAACATCATGTGTTTGAGAACAATTGGGAATACTATGAAAAGTCTAAGTTTTGGGAACAAATTAATGTTATCCTTTAATTATTGTCCTGTTAAGGTTATTATGTTCTACTGGCAGTCCATTAAAAGTCTAATTTCTGTGCCTAGTTTCCCAGAGTAGGGACCACACTCTCAGATGCTTGAAGATGCCCTGATCATGCTACACCTGCTACCACTTACAACTGTGCTTTATCTTAAATATGTTTTCTGGTATTTAATGTGTCCCTGCAAATATACATACATGTATACAAATATACATACTCAAGATTAGGAGATTGTAATAGTGGTTTTCACCATACCACAAAAAAACAAGCTAGAACTGTGTTCTTGGCATTTGTGCCTTTTTTCTGCCTTAGTTTTGGCAAGATTTTCATGTGCCTTTTAAAAATTTGTTTTTTTTTTTGTTGTCCTTGTGCTCATAAATCTCTATATGAATGTGTCTGTAGTCAAAACAGTCATCTTAAATGCCATTTACTGAACAGGAAAGCTTTACAGCTGCAGAAATTTGCAGTATTTTTTTGAGTATCTTTCAGAGTCACAGCAGGATAAGTTTGTCCCACTATGGATTTTCCATCACAAATAGATGCTGCTCTGGCATAGGAAGATTGGGAGTTCTGTTGCCATCTGCTCTCCTTCTATCCAAGCAGCTTCATCTCTGGCACCTCTTCCTTCAGAAGTTTGTGCAATCTCAGACAGAAAACATCCAGAAACTATGTTCTTTATCCAGAAGTCCTTCCATTGGTTGCCCCCTGGAGAAGAGGATGAGCCATTCTTCTGTATCACAGGAGGCAAAAACTGTGTGAAGAGCTTGGAACACACTGTGGATGGGATATAATGTGTCTTAGAAGGATGAAGAGGATTTAGGGAAAATATGAAAAACTTGCTTTGAGGTTCAAAAGGCTACCATGTCTAATAAGTGCTCCCCACACTGGTTGAAGAAACATGTTTACTCCTTTAGAGCCCCTTCATCTTGTAAAACGCACCATGCATTTTCTGAGTGGTGAGGAATTTTTCCAAGTGATTTGAAATCATCAGGACAGGAATCACCATGGGGAACAATTCATAATCCTGCTGGAAGTCCTTCCTGCATCAAGGATAAAGTGAGCTTCTGCAAAAGAGAGTGAGTTGCTCGACAGGTGACTGATCTCACTTAGGGTAAGGAGGAAGTTTGAGACCAAAAGATGAGAGTAAGAGCATCTTCAATTATTTGATTGAATTATTATGTTTGTGTGTTTGATGTGAAGCTTTAGTTTATCGCCCTTTTTCTTTAATCTCTGTAAACCAACTGTGCAATCCTGCATAACTAAATGCAATACTTTGATTTTTTCTCTTTTTTTTTGTCGTGTTAAAAAATAGTCAGTCTTGCATTACCATTGGCTCTGCTGAACATATGTGGTATATGTACAAAAGAAATACCCCAAGGAAGCAATCCTCAAAATAATTTAATGTCAAACTAGTGCCCAGAAAACTATTAAATCAATCTTAAAATACAGTTATCTAAGAAAGGTCCTAAATGACTTCCACATTTAAAAATGGAACAGTGAAATGCTTAGTACTTGTTCCTTGTACTACATTTGGTTTTAGGTACACTGGAATTTTGACAGAATGTACTAAAGGCATGAAAATATAAATGGCTTTCTAAGTATGTTAAAAAAAAAAAAAAAACCTGATGAAAGTGGAAAGGTTCTGTCAAAATGAAAAATGGGAAATAAATAAAAGAAAAATTATTCTACTCTTCTAACTTGTAAAAAGAAGCTAAACTGTAGTTAATAAGTTCCCATTTGCCTCACAAACATGCATTAATGTTTTTTTGAGATTTTAGTTCCTTATTTTACAATAAGAAGTACTTTATATCACTGACAGCCATCAGAAATTAGTTATTTTTTTATGCTGCTGAGATGCAATCTAGCTGTATTTTGAGGTCCTCCTTGCCTTATTTTGTTATGATTGAAATGTAGTATAGAAATAATTCAAGGGTTACCACCTATCCAGATATGATAATGAACACTTTAATAGTAAATCAGTGGAGAAGCACTTGAAAAAAAAATAGAAAAGAGGGGTAAGTGTATAAAGAGAAATAATATTTTGAAACAAATTGGAATTCAATGTGACTATGTGTGGAAAATCTCTTAGAAAATGCAGCAGCTGAGAGTCAGCTTCCTGGATGGTGGGGAGAAACAGTTCTACAGTTCTACCCAGCTGTTGCGCCAATGTAGCAGAAACTAAAAAATTCACTTTACTTATCCACAGTTCCATGTCCCTGCTGGCTTTCTCAAGGAAGATATAGAGTCTGAGAATTGACATTAAAGTAGGTTTTAACTTTAGGAAGTACCAGATCTAGACATAAGAGAAGTTTCATAGAAGAACTTTCATCTAATGATGGATAGTTCCCCTTCTCATTAGCTCACAGCATTACCTTTTAAGCTCTGACTGAATTTTACCAGCCCCAGCAACCAGTGGCTCAGACTGGTTCTTTATTCTTGCTTCTGAAAAAAAAAAAAAACAAAACAAAAAACCCAAAACCAAAACCAACAGAAAACCCAGAAAAATGTTTTTAAAAATCCCATGAGTTTATTTTGTATCACTATGACATCTCTAGATGGTGAAATGGCTACAAGTGATACAGTTAGATCTGAAATGTGTCCAAACCAGACGACCAGGTTCTAATTTAGATTTTGGAAAAGACCGCCTTAAAAAAAAGCCCTTTCCTCAAAACTAAATGCCTTAAAAAATTGTCATTTACCAAAGTGGTATAGCATATATGAGGTCATTTTCTCCTTAGAAACACAGAAGCAGCTCTGGGATTACTGAATTCACAGGCATCCATGTCAGCAAATATTTCTCATAACCTATTTCTAATCCATCATAGAAGTAAAATGAGGATATTTATTTTTTCTCATACCAATGATCATACTGAATCCCACACCTCTGAGGGAGCATACCACTTCCTCCAGTGAAGACTTCTGTTGTCAGACCTCTGTGGTAGGCTACAAATTTGTGCCTTCAGATCCCCAGGATGGTCAAAGAGATGGATCACCTCTTGCAGGAGGAAAAGCTGAGAGAACTGGGTTTGTTCAGCCTGGAAAAGAGAGGGGTTTGGGGTGACATAATTGTGGCCTTCCAGTACCTGAAGATAGCTACAAGGAAGATGGAGAGGGAATTTTCACTAGGGCATGTAGAGACAGGACAAGGGGGAATGACTTTGAACCGAAAGAAGGCAGGTTTAGATCAAATACTAGGAAGAAATTCTTTACCGTTGAAGGTGGTGAAGCCATGGCACAGGTTGTCCAGAAAACCTTTGGATGCTTCATCCCTGGAAGTGTCCAAGGCCAGATTGGATGGGGCTTTGAGCAACCTGGTCTGTAATGGTGTCCCTGCACATGGCAGGGGATTTCGAACTAGATGGTCTTTAAGGTCGCTTTTGACCCAAATCATTCTGTTATTCTGTGATATTTTTTAGGTCTGGAAATTCTGTTGTACATCCTTAAGAAGTCCCTTCCAAACAACAACAACAACGACAGTAAGAAAAGAAAACAAGGATCCAAACCTTTCTACAGTGGTATGCTCTATATGAGCACAAGTAGGATAATTCTTCAAGAAATATTTAAATCAAAAAAGTGGGATAGTTTGTGAAGAAAATATAGTACTTCATGCATTAATATTTTAATATTTGTAGTTCTAGGCCAAAGAAAATAGAATAGAGATCACATCAATAGTTTTGTTGATTGAAACCCATGAAACCAGCAGACATATTCCCAAGGTTAAAATTCAGGTCCAGATTTATATGCTCTCAAGTTTACAGGTACTTGACTGAATAAAGGGTGCTTATTTCACTCTGTAAATTGAAAGTGGGAAAGGCTTGATGACCTTGAACAGACCAGAAAAGGCTTCAATTGAAATCTGAGTAAAAATTTTTATTGATTTTCTTTTTTTTAATTCTGATATAATCTACTGTAAAGAAACATTGAGTTATTTATAGATCCTGGTTTTCCATTTCTCATAATGCAAAAATTGAAAATAAAAATAGAACAACTGAGGCAGTGCTCAAACTATGCTTTAATTTTCTAAGTGGATAAAGCACTGAGAGCATTGCTTCTTCATCTTCCTATATGTCACACAAAAACTAATCATATTTTTGCAAGATTGTCTGTATTTTATTTTGTTTCAAAGTCCTAAATTCAAACGTGGACTCAAATACAGAGTAACAATATTCCAAAATTAGCATGAAAGGAAAGTGGTTGTTAAATATCTTCACTGTTTCCAAAAGCTTGCAAGAAATAGATTTTCTCTTTAGGACATCATAGTTTTAGAAAGCAGGAAGAAGCTGGAAAACAGCCATACACATGACATAATTCCCTCAAAGACTGGAAGGTGTCCAGATAGGAACATCAAGAGGCTTTTAGTGTTGTTAAATTAGAATTAATTTCCCTTCTGGGAGGGGGCTAATTTGCAAGCAGAAAAGAAAAACAAGCTGCAGTAGAGATTATACATACTAGGTATGGCATAGTTGATTACTGAATTTCTCCCTTTCCAACCCTTCTCAAGATATCACTGCTGTGAAATAAAAATAATCAAATATTTAATTAAACAAGTCCATTGAAATGCACTTTTTGTTTGGTTTTTTGTTTATTCCTTGCCCCAGAAGTTAACTTAGACAATATAATAAAACTGGAAATAATTATAATAAGCTTTCTTCAAGTATAGTCAGGTAATTATTTCATATCTTAGAATCAAGGAGAAGTATGTTTCAAGAAACACTTTTAGTGGAATTGAAATATAGTACGTATTTCCATTGCAGAATATGAAGGTTGAAAGGTTTCCTTCCATACCTGAAGGATGGGATACCATCCAGAGGCACCTAGACAAGCTCAGGAGGTGGTCCATGGAAATCTCATGAGGTTTAACAGGATCAGGTGCTGGTGCTGCATCTGGGTCATGGCAACCCCCGGTGTCAATCCAGGCTGGGGATGAGCAGATGGAGAGCAGCCCTGTCCAGAAGGACTTGGGGGTGCTGGTGGAGGAGAGGCTGGACATGCCCTGGCCATGGCACTCACAGCCCAGAGAGCCAAATGTGTCCTGGGCTCATCCAGAGCACTGTGGGCAGCAGAGGAGGGAGGAAGGGAGGGGATTCTGCCCCTCTGCTCTGATCTGGTGAGAGCCCACCTGCAGTGCTGCATCCAGCTCTGGGGTCCTGGCACAGGAAGGACATGGACTTGTTGGAGTGAGTCCAGAGGAGGCCACAGAGATGATTAGAGGGAGAGAGCACCTCTGCTATGAGGAAATGCTGAGAGAATTGTACAGCCTGGAAAAGAGAAGGCTTTGGGGTGACCTATTTGTGGCCTTCCAGAACCCTGAGCGAAGCTACAGGAAACATGGAGAGCAGCTCTTTGCAAGAGCATGTAGTGACAGGGCAAGAGGAAATGGCTTCAGACTGAAAGAGACTAGATTTTAATTAAATATTAGGAAAAAAAATTCCTTCCTGTGAGGATGGTGAAGCACTGGAACAGGTTTGCCCAAAGAAGTTGTGGGTGCTCCTTCTCTGGAAGTGTTCCCAGCCAGGTTGGATGGACCTTTGAGCAACCTGGTCTAGTGGACTGTGTCTCTGCCCATGTCAGAGGTTTGGAACAGTGCAGTGTTTGAGGTCCCTTCCAGCCCACACTGTTCTGTGAAAATTATGTGATTAATGGAAAATGCTGGCAAGTTAGCCATGAGAGTCTCAGTTTTTGTGCCTGCTAGTTAAAGCCTAACCAGAGTGTCAAAGTTAAGATACACTGGTGTGAACATTTAGATCTGGAGGTCCTTTGTGTCCTTTCTGCCTGAAGCTTGCTGAGCAGATACACTTATATGGTGAGTAACTAAAGGTGCATGTTGAACCATGCAATGGCTGTCAATGGAGCAAACCAGATAATTGCAACAAAAGGGTTTCCAGGATCTTATGATCTGTATTAAATTCTTCTCCTGTTCCCAAACCTCTAACATCTTTCAAAACTTTAAGAATGAAACACAAAAAATAAGACTGTTAATGATATTAATTTCTCCTGCTTTTATTCCAATAAATTACTTAACTGAAGATGAAGGTATATATATTGAATATGTTTTGTATAGCTTTGTATGGTTTCATTTACCATCCTGTTACCTTAAGTTCTTGATATAATTCACTTAATGTGCAAAACCAGATGTTGGCCTGTCCAACATGTGGCCACATATTGCCCCAAAATGCAAGCTGACTCTGGTTTCTCATATCACCATCGTCAACATTACTAATAAAGGGTCTGGATATTTAATGATGTGTGTGTGTGTGTTTTAAAAGCTCTTCCCTATATTTATGCTTTTACCCACTCATGTAAATCTGTCTGCCTCCAGCATAATTTTATGGGTAAAAATGAAAGTTTAAATAGGAGATGACATGATTTTGTAAGTGTACCTGTGGATGCAGGGCAATATAGCATCCTGTATTTGGCAGCTGTGAACAATGAGTAAAAA
The DNA here is from genome assembly GCA_013397555.1 of Urocynchramus pylzowi. Classification (NCBI taxonomy): domain Eukaryota; kingdom Metazoa; phylum Chordata; class Aves; order Passeriformes; family Fringillidae; genus Urocynchramus; species Urocynchramus pylzowi. Next base: position 148,707 of record VZRH01003034.1, on the reverse strand, counting down.
GGATATGAACCCGTAAGTATCAGAAAGTGTGGTACTCTGTAAAATTTACTTCTGTGTCACTATCAACTTGATTACTTGTGTTATTTAGATTCAGGAATTGAGTCTAAATAACTTACTACCCAGTGAAAGAATCAGATGCTTAGACAGGTAGGATAGTTTCATGTTTTGGTTGTGAAATATGACAGCACCGTGTTTTAAAGGCTGTCTGAAGAAGACAGGAGAAATAAGAAGAAAAAAACCCAAAAGTAGAAATCAGTGTGAATAAAAAAAGAATATCCTTGCTCTCATCAGCATCTAATAAGGAATTAAATTTTACTTTCTTGACAGTCAGAATGTCATATGTGTAAAGAAAAAGCCAAAGAGCCCCAGCCCTCAATCTCTACATAAAATTACTCTGTGTTGAGGTAAAAAAGAGAGGGTTTGTACATCAAAAAGCCATTACACATTGTACCTGATGTGTTACAAAACCAAGTTTCCTAATTATAAAACAGAAAGTTATGTTTTCAGAGATTCTTTCTTTTTTTTTTTTTTTTCCTTTCAGTCAAAACAAAAAGGATGGGAAGATGACCCTGGCAGCCTTCAAGAAGGGCTTCTAAGTAGAACAATACTTGCATTTGTGTAAATAGGTTCTGTCCTTCAAAATTCACTTTTCAAAACCAGGTAGATATTGAAATGAGCAGGTTGACAATATGCAGTCTATCAAGAAGTGTCTGATATTTTTCTGTAGAGGTAATGGCTGGGAAATCTGTCTGTATTACAGAACCCATCCTCAGGAAAGCCAAAATTATCTGAGACAGGACACATAATGTTTAATGCTAGAAATTAACTCCATTCATTTGGAAAATACCTATCAGCTCTGTATTTTGTTGCATACTGTAATTACAAAGTTAATTTTGCAAATCTCATAAGCTGAACACTTTGAAGATTCATTTGAATTCTTTAAATGCTGGGCCTAATAATGTTGCAGATATTTTGAACAACTTTATTAAACTGAATGAAATTATTCTAAAGACCTTAGAGACAGAAAAAAAAAACCATTTAAAAACTATTTCTACTTTTCTGTCACTAAAAAGAATAGATCTAGGGATAAAAATAATAAAATTTTGAAGGAGATTAATTCTATCTAAAATTGATGGTACATTAATGGATCTTATAATTCCTGTAATGGAAATAATTAGAAGATATTTTTTGTAATAGAAAATATTTTAAAATCTATGTTGTTTTTATTCTTAACCCTCAACAGAACTGAGAAATGTTGCTGAAAGATCTTGGAAGCAAGAAAGGTGATTTACCTCCTGTCCTTGGAAAGGAAAGGGTGCAAAAACATGATTAATGCAGCCAGAGGAGATTAGGATGTCAGGTTTAGCATCGACCACTTGGGTTCTGACACTAAAGCCACTGAAAGGAGTGCAATAACTGAAAATGGGTGAAAATATCTTTGGACAAAACTTGTATCTATGCACAAGAAGATGAAAGGCTGTTTTCTGTGGCTGCTATTCAGAAAGTCTTCTAGATTTAGGTGACATAGATGTGGGCAGAGAGGTATCCAGGTTAAGAAATAAATAAGCCTGAACATAATCTTTGTGTCTATGCTAAACATATCTTTTTATTGACAGAGATTCTCAAGTATTGGTTGAGAAATCAATATTTATGTTAGTATCACTCATAATATTATTATATGAGCAGAATTAAAAATGAACTTTTAAAAGCTGTATATTTTAAGTGACATTAAATTATTCCTAAATTGAAATAACTACTTGAATCTAGCAAGTCTGCATGCATTTTCACTGGAATACCACAGCTAAGAGCTGTAACATTTTCTGATTTATTATGTCTTGTAGTACATAAGATGGAATTTTAGATCTGTGGAGAAGCTTAGTATCTCAAGTGTATTAATATCAGAAGCAGAATTTATGAGGATACTTGAAAAGCCATACAAAGGATGATACAGAGGAGCTTTGAAGGTTTCCTCCAGCCTTACCCATGCAAGAGTGGCCCAAAAAACTGGCTATTGAAGCACCACAAAGCTGTACGGGAATCAAAGCTGAGGATTTAATCTTCAGATGGATCTGCCTAGTTCTGATCAGAGATATTCCATGAACATATAATTAAGAAAATGCTGATTTCTGTCGTGTTGGTTTTCATTAACCATCAGAAGACTTGACAAGGATGATATGAGTATGAAGGAGGAGCTGTTGAAAGCAGCACTTGCAAAAAGATTGTGTTCTTAACTCAAGAGCAAGAGCCCAGCTGAGCTGGTAACTGGGTTTTGCATTACTCATATAGATCAGAAAGCCCAAGGCTATAGGTCCACGTTTTTTTCTGTTTCAGCGGCTTTTTCTTTATGACACTGGACCCATTAAGAAGCATGAGAGCCAGAAAATGGCTGTGAAGTATCTGTATAGGCTGGGAGAATAATACCTGAATTAAATAAAAAACCTTTTCCCTGCCAAATGACCTCTGGGCAGCAAGGAATCTTTGTCATAGGGAGTTTTAGGAGGGTTTTTTATTTTTACTTCTAATGAATGGTGACCCCAAATTTCACAGTGTTTGCTGTTGCCTTTTGAGAAGCATGATTTTTTCTTATAAACGCTTTTAAAACAGGTTCTAATCTTTCATCACATTGGCCCATTATGGCAGTTCAGCCTATACCATAAGGTATGCTTTATATCCTAATACTCCTCTGTTCATCCCTTTCTTAGAGGAGAGTTCACAGCTATGGAGGAATAAAGAAAGAAAGAAGTGCAAGGGGTTTGAGATTGTTTGACTTATCAATATTCATGTGGTTATAAATCAAGGAGGTCTAGCCATCCTTAAAAAATTATTTCTGAGGTAGTAATTTTTTCTCTAACTTTACATATATATATATGTATGTATATGGTACATACAATTTAGAGTCCTTGATGGCTTGTGCAGACCCCTCTCAGAGCCAAGAGATGCAGAGGTTTTCTTGTTTTGTTGTGGTCATGTGGTCATGAAGGAAATATGGCATGAACAAAGCAACACAGCCACTTGCCTCCAAGCTTGAAAGAATCTCTAAACCTCAGAGGCACAATTAAAGTAGCAGAGCTAAATCAAATAAAGCCATGTGGGAATTGTTATCCACTTATAACCTGGTGATTCTGTCATGATGTTGGGAAAGGACACTACTAAATTTTTTGGCTAAGACTATTGAGATTCACATTTATAGAAGAACTATGTGCCAAGGACCTGGGGTTTTACTAAACAGATATTTAAGTCACATACTGCAAACTCATACTTATGTATGCTTATAGAACAGCTTTTTACCACTTCCTCTCAAATTTTTTTCTTCTTTTATTTTTTTCCTCCAAATCCAGTGTTCTTGCCTTCTTGCCTATGAATGGCGCTGCAATTCTGTAAGAATTTTGAAGTACACCTTTTTTTCCTGAATTTTAAATTTGGTTGACNAAAAAAAAAAAAAATCTGCTTTACTAGATCAATTTTAATTTAAAGGTACAAAATGGTGTTGCACTTCAGACTTCAAAGGAAGTTAATTTTTAAATACGTTCAGCTCAGCATTCCCTTCTCTCCGAGAATTCAATTACAGATATTGTCAGGCCAAAACAATCTTTCCTGACAAAATCTTGCTTTAGTGTAAACCTAATTTTCATTCTCACAGTGAAGGGAGGCAGCATTGCATGTTGTCCCAAATGGAGATGAACGTCTGACAAGCTGGGAAATAAGTGGAAATAAAATCAATTTTTCCCTATTAGTGTCAAATTAAAAGCAAAGTAAGCTGTAGAATTTGCAGTAGCAGAAGTGACAATTGAAACAAGTGTCCTGAACAAACAAACAAACAAGACCAATTTTAATTCTGTTAGGTAAGGGGACCTTTGTTGGTGGTGATCTTAAAATGCACAAAGGAGTGTCTATTCAAATTTCAAACCAGCAGCCAAGGATCTGAAGCTAAAAATGTGAAAATAGTAAAAATTAAAGGAAACATATTTTTACAAAATTTGAACTGTTAATATGGACCTATATAAATGTCACTAATATTTGCATTGAAGGGTATCAGTAAAAAATGTTGCTACCTTTTTTGCTTTAATTTGAGGTCTCTTTTCACAAATTCAAAGCAGTATTTACATGAAAAAGAAATAGCATAGAAACCTGGTTTCTCTCTCATTCTTTCTCCTTTCACGTTCCCCAATTTCTTTTCCCTTCTCGTAATTGTCTTAATTCTCTCTAAGTGCCTTGAGGACCTTAAACATATTTTTTAACCCTCTCCTTCCCCTTTTCTCTAGGTCTTTCCCTGTCGGTGGTACTCTCCCTCCCTCCCTACATTAATTTCTCTTAGTTGACTGCTTTTTGCACTGTGGCTCATGGTTCTGGCTGATGTCTTCAGTCTTTTACTGAACAATAACAAAAATTATTTTCCTGGCTTTACTGAATACTTACCCAATTTAATATAGAATATATTCACAATGTATTCTTTCAAAACTGTAGAAAAGATTGGACCAGTGGTTCTATAGTTTTAATCTACTTCTTTCCCTCCCATTACACATAAAACAAAAAAAAAGGCAACATATGCAATGCAAAATGTTAAAAAATAGGGAAATTTTTAAAATGTTGTTGATGACTGGAGAAACTGTTTCACTGTAAATGAAGTTGTTGCATAATTAACATAAACTGACATAACCAACATTTTGTAATTAGATTCTTTATTAATAAATTCTAATTGTAAAAACACATGGATTTAATTGACATTTAACATGTTAGCTATTGCAAGCTTGATATCAATTAACACACTTATCAAATGTCAATTACCAGTTTTTCAGTTTTAATTGCTGTGAAATTGACTTGCCATGGGCTACCTTTTTAAATGTTAATGTATTAGCAGTGTTCACAGATTTGATGTAATAAATACAACATCTAATGTACACTTATTGCTTATGCAATTTGACTACAGTATATGAAAAGTTAAGTGTATTTCCTTCATACTTATTAAACAACAATAAGAAGCCTTTTACTCATTAATTTACCATACAATCAAACTTATGCCACTTAGAAATAAATATCCCACAGCATTCAGAATAGTTAGCCAGATAGGCAGGTCACCATTTTAAACTAGATTAGAACTATTATTAGAACTATTTCTAAACAGTGTCATGCTGCCAACTTGCTTTTTAATAGAGAATTCTCCATACACCTCCTGCTTTTCCTTTTGTTACCTGTATAAATTAAGACTGAGTTATACTCTGTGTTCATTTGAAAAAAGAGAAAAGGAAGCCTGGTTTTTAGAATCAGCTAGCGATGATGATCCTGTCAAGTGAGCTGAATAAATGTGTCCCTTCCCTTACTTATGGCCCTGCTGATGGCACTGGGCCATAGTGCTGATATAAGATTTTGGCTGCCAGGAGCAGTTTTGGCTTGACAGCTTTGTCATTGGCATCGTCTTAAAGGATGAAATTTCCATGGTGTATAGAATCATTGTACTAAGCTCATCCATAGCATTTCATTTTAATCTGTAGAACTGACATGCTTTATGAAGCTAGGCAGTATCCTCATTTTAATGGAGAGGAAAGTGAGATCCAGCAAGGTCAAGTGGTTTGCCTAAAGTCCTGAAACTTGGCAGTAGCAGAAGCTGGGAAAATAAGTTCTGGTTCAAGTTACGTTTTTTGGAGCGGCAAGCGGATCAGGCTTTCCCAAAGGCAGGGTATAGTGGTGATGGATGAAAGGAGCGTTAATCACAGGCCTCCTGGAAAGGAGGGCTGCTTATTTAGCAGAAAAGAATGAATATTTAAAAAGGCCTTTCAGAATATTGTAGAATAAATGCATATATCTGTAAGTTATTATGGCTTAAGGGCTAGCTATTAAGTGAAAGGATCAATGCATCAAATAGTCAATGCAGAACTTTTTGGGACTAGAGCTATGTGAATCATGATCTCCTAGTCTGCTAATGAAACACACAAAGTCAGGGATCAAACTTTGCATCAGACTAAGCTGCAGGATTGGAGATCTCTTCCTCCCTTCTCCCCCCAAGTAAGAATGACCTGCACTGCTGGAAAAGATACGTTTAATTATTAATAGGAGCTAATTCCCTCCTCAGCCAGCCCCAGAAGGAGTAGCTGGCCTTCAGCATGCCCTGAAAACCATGATCAAAATGAGATGTTTTGATCAGGGGTGAGGTAGAGCATTTAGAGCAGCAGTTGGCAAAAAGAAGTCACTTCAGGGCTCTCTCCTGAGTATGCATTTGCTGAAGGGTTCTGGTTCCTTCATGGAGCCAGATAAAAAGATAAAAATCCCATTTTAAGCACCATGTATGAGTTGGTGGCCCTGCTGGATCCAATAAAGATGCTTCTCTGTAAGAGTAAGAAAGTAATACTGTTCAAACATATTCTTTAATTACCAAAAACTAATAGTATGCCAAAAATGCACAAATGTTAACCTCATAATTTCCTCCTACATGGGTATTTTTCCTGCAGGGCCAGGAAACTTGTTCCGCTTCTTTATGTGAGGATGGAGTCACTGGGGTGAGTCTGCAATAACTGATGATATCTCCTTATAGATTTCTAGGCTATTGCCCCTGCTGACAGGAGTATCCCACCACTGCATTTCCCATTAAAACCCAGAGGTGGTCTGCTAAACTGCTAATAGATCATCTCTCTTGCAGTGCTTCCCAGTGAGAGCCAATCCCTACACTCCCCACTAAAGAAAGCATCTGTGGGCATATACGGCTTCAAATACTAAAAGGAAAGGAACTGAAGATATCAGAAGTGACATTTATGATGCCTTCCTAAAAATCAACAACTCCTCCCTCTACTGATAAAATACTATCTTAAATGATCTCCCTGTTTTCTCACCCATTGCTTTTACATGTTCTGTACTGTGACTGCATGTGAGAATTATGAAAGAGGAATGCAATGAATTAATGAAAGAATTTATTCTAAATTAATGTATTGTCTCCTTGCACTCTTAGGAGTCTCTGGGTGCTCATAGAGTTTCATTATATCTATTAGTTTACTCTAGCAGTTTGATTGCTATTACTTTATTAAATATATTTCAGGGGAAAAAAAGTATTCCCCAACAGTGTCAAGTCAAAGAATAATATTAAACCCCAGCTCTATAGTGCTCTTGTGTCTCTGATTATTAAGAATCATGTTTCATCTGAACTTTTTTAGTGGAGTTATGGAAGTGAAAATGTTGAACTGCCATCGACAATGAGTACATTTAATTAGAATGTCCCTCTTTCCCTGTTCCTTCCAAAAATGTCTCAAAGACTAGTATCATTTAAGATTTTATTTCAAGATAATATAATAGAAAAAATGGAAGGCACTGCAATAGACTTACTGGCTGGAAAAAGGATTGCATATCAGGCAAGAATTCATGACAAATGCACATGGTGTAAGATGATATTTGGCATTTTGGTGGTTTATATGGTATTTTTTGTCTTTATTAAATGTTTTTGTTAGGAAAGAAGAAAACAATACTGTCTTTACATGAAATATATCATAGTCTTGAATATTCATACTGCATGCATGCCAGCAATATGAAAGGAAACATGTCCTATTAATATTTTAATCTAGATGTATATTAATAGCTCTCTATCTCTTTATATATATGTACCTAAACATATATTTTGATGCAGGATTTTAAAAACAATTGCAACTAGCAAATGACATGCTGGGAAGCTTTGTGATAAGTTCTCAGAGCTTATAGGGTGAACCACTTATAATGTGAACTTTTGATTGACTCCCTGGCATTCACTCATCTAATCCATCTCTCCTGAGACTTAATTTCACGCTCCAAACACTGAGCAGCTTCAGACAGCTGCCATTTAAAAATAAATGAACATAAATAAGCCATCAATAACAAAGTCCTTCCCCTCTCCAGACCACCACACATAAGCTCACCCTGATGAGAAATGGCTGCTTTCTCCTTCATAGACAGAATTTCTTCCCAAATGTAAGCAAAATCCAAGCATATAATATCTTCTGCTCATCTCATGCCTGCGGTCTGTCACTGAAAATTGTGCAAAAGCTTCTCTGTTGCATACTGGATCTATGCAGGGGCTGAAGATTGGTGAGATTCCCTCATAGGAAAGGAAGGTATTGACAAAGGGAGCATGAGTGAGCTCTGTTATCTCTCAGATTACTTAGATCTTCAGAAGGTCTTGATTCACTGTTCAACTCATCAATATTGTGATCTTCACCTGTAGCTTCTTTTTACCAACCTCTCTTCCTATTTTTTTCTAGCACATGTTAACATGTACAGATTGTGAACCATAAAATGTTATGCTACAGAGGAGACTCCAGGGTTTCTGGTAAGACAAACAGCCCTTGCCCATGAAGTCATATGAGGTTTCTTTCCATAAGTATGACACCTTAGTAAAACTGGTTGACATTCCTTGGGGAGGGTCAGTGAGTTTCACTGTGACCATGGAGAAATGCTGGGTCAAGGATAGCCATGCAAATCATAATTGCAATGACCTTTGAAATTCCTGGCAGAGTAGAAAGAGTGTCATTGACAGATTTACTAAATTCCCTGTAAAATCTGAAATATGTGATGGTTAACAAATTATTACTCCGACACCATGTCTTATGGCAGGACTGAGTATCCACCCATTTCAGAATTGACTTTTACAAATATGCAATAGAAATGCTTCTTTCAGCACTAATTAAAGAGAATAAATATCTTTGATTTTTGCCCCTGGAATGTCATGAAACATTGTCTCCCCTGAACGTGATTTACATATAAACATTAGACACCTGAAAGCCTTTTGGCTATACAGACATGAGGTGCCTCACATCTTTGAAATTTCTGTGGTCAAATGTATAGGCACAACACATTTCTATTGTACCTATGCTGAAAAATTAGTTAAGTTATGTATGGTTCACATGCTATATGAAATCTGCTTATATTTAGGAAAAATCAACTTCTAATTCCAAGATGCTTCTATTCAGCAGAAATTTCTTCTCCATTCTTTTCCCAATTAAAAAGTGCATTGTTTTAAAGGGTGTTTGGAAATTGCCATCTTCCTTTTCTCACCTATCTTGCACAATTAGTCCAACAAACTATGCGTTCATATTCATCATAGAAACAGATTTTTCTTTGCCTGTTCTCAGTATATGTAGTTAGGGTAGCTTGTAGAAGATGCGATCCTTAAATTCCTGGCCTTAGCACTAAACCAGATGAAGTAATTTTATCCATTCCTTCTTTGCAACTTTATAGACCAAATAAAAAGTACATAAATTTTGTTTCGCTGAAGATATAATCATAGCTATAAAAAATTTATCACTAGGCTCAGTAACAAGTCCAAAGTGCTGGGACTACTGAAAGCAATAATATACAAACAACCCTTCTTTACTTCTACTATTTATTAATATTGTTGCTTAAGTACTCATGGTAATTTTATTGGAAATAGAACTATAAGAATGGCAGAATATTAAAGTGAAAAAAAGCAGAAGTTTATTTGCAAGTATCATCTAAGGGCAGGTTGGAGCATCAGGTTATGGGAATAATAATAAAAAACATACATCTCAAGTATTTTTTTTAATTGAGGGTTAAAATTTACAACTAAGAAATAAAATTTTTAGAAAATCTAACGATATTTACAAAGTTTTTCATCTGACTTTTTAAAAGATGTTTACCTACTCAGGTGTTGAGCAAGAGATAAAATAATTAAAACTGAGCCCTAATGAGAGATGTCTTAAGTGGTGAAAATGCAGATGTAGAGAATGCTGACTCATGGTATTTTGTAAGGAATTTTTTGCTAATAATTTTTCTAAGAGTCTAATGCGTAATGACACTAAGTGTTATTGTTTCTGTTAATGATCAATCTTTGAACAATATTTTCTGGGTTATTTACCATTATTTATATTACTGCCAGTGAGACAAATACCAGAAAATGAAGAATCCTTTGTTGCACGTTCTGACTTGTAGAAATATTAGAAAGGTTTAGACATTTCATGCCTATGTGTCATACAGCTTTTTATATACTAAGAATTGGTTTAAGCTTTTCATATACACAAGTAAGAAAATAGACACATTAGCCATTTGCATCTAAACTGTAAATATTTGTTATGATTATTTAAAGTTATTTTGTGTTTGTATTTAGATAGTATTTTTTTTTTCCTTCAACTTTTTAATAACTTTCTGCCCCTTCTTCCACCCTTCTTTTAATACTGCATGCATTCACATGTGGATAAAGGAAGTAAAAACATGAAGGAAAATATAAACAACACAAGAAAAAAACTTCCTTAATTTAAAACATGCATGACAGAAATCGGTACATTTTTTCTGAATGTGTGTCTTCATTTTCATGAATTCTGGCTTATTCTCATGTAACAGTCAAAAATGCATTGTGACAGACAAGCAGAGTGCACAGAGCCCATTACCATGTCTCACTTGAAAGGTGTGTAATTATAGGGCACTAGTTTGCAGCTGAAGGGGGTCTGCTTGAAGAGGAATAAAAGTATGCTTCTGACCATGTTTATCAGATAGAGTAATACCTGATGATATTTTACCTTTTCTATAACTTACCTACTATGAAACACTGCAGGTATCTTGGTGGGGAGTTGGCAGAAAGTTTCTGGCTAAATGAAATATCCTTTTTAGGCATAATTCTATAAATTACAACAATTTAGTTTCATACACCTGGTCACGATTTGTTCTTTTAAAACAGCTGGTCTGTAACAGATTACATCCTTTGAACAGTCACATGTAGATTTAAGTATTTTCTCTGCCTGAATCAGATGCAGAGGGGAAAAAAAAAGGTAGAGGGGCACTCATGCATATGCTCCTAACTACGTGTTCTAACTTGTTCTAGAATAAAATCAAAAGTCCTTGTAGATACTGGTTTTGTTGGTTGTGGATAAAAATTTGACTGGCTCATGGTGGTGGATGCTCCTCTTTGGATCTCAGAAATATTGCCATTTAATTTTCTTTAAATCAAGTCTATTTCAGGGAACTTTTGAATTTCAATGTTGCTTTCTAATTTCAATAAACCTACTTTTTTTTTTTTTTTTTCCCCAAGAATAAACTCTATATATGTGCTCCAGCATTTTTAGAACAAAATCTGACAGTCGGAATTTTAGAACGAGAATGAGGGCAATATTTTCAGTTTAAATATCTTTCCCTTTGAAAGAGGACAGAAGACATTTCACTTCATAACTAGGTATCATTTCTAAGAAAATATGAAATTTTGAGATTTTAATTGTAGAAGTTTTATACATGTGTGGACAAAAAGAGGAAGATTCTAAAGCAGTTTCTTATGTTTCATTTTATAATGAGAAAACAGTCTCATAAGTTTTCATTTTTATTCCAGCAATTAGAGCTATAATTTGTAGCACTATTTTCTCTTCTACACTGGAAAACTGAACACATCCTTTTGACCCACATTATGTTACTGGTGGAAATGCCTATTGATTACTAGAATCAAATTTAAGACTTTCCACCAACAATAGGCTTTTTTTACCCTTGGAGTTAAGGAGAATTTCTTTATCTGTTTTGTGTGTTTTATTTTTTTCTTCTGTTTTCAATATTTCATAGTCTCCAGAGAGAAGCAATAGCTACCATCACAAGTGTGAGTACACCCTCTTGTCTGGGGAAGAGATGGAAGGAAGGTAAAGAAAGCTAGAAATAGGATAGTCAAGCAGATTTAAATAAGACAAGGCAAATGTTTCCCTGGTGCCATTGTCACCAAATCATTATCAGCATGTAGTGCAGTGTTAAAAAGATAGTTTTACTTGAATTATTGAGGCTTTTGTGTAGGGAGATGTAAGAGATGTAAATACCAGGACCTGGTCACCAATGTGAGCTGGTGTGGGTGGACTGTAATGCATAGGATTTGCCAGTAAGCCTCCAGTGTTTCCCCTCTGAATGAAAACAAGCTTTAACTTTGATGCAAAGCTGAAAATTATTTTTGGAAAAGCCATTTAGAGTTTTGTTTCTGCTCTAAGGATCTAAAATTGAGAAATATTGCTCAATAAAGTTTAAACTTGCATGACAATAGATTGATAGTCCTTTATGAATTATCAAATAGATCTGATAGCTCAGTTATGTCTTGTTGTTGTTTTTACACTGCCTAATTATTCTCAGCTCTATGAGTTACCAGCAAAACTTGTTGGGGTATAAGGGAGGGAACTCTACAATAATGTCCCAAGGCAGAAGTGGGATGTCTTGATAATGACCCCTGTAGCATCACACATTATGCTCATCACTGTGATGACCTTTTTTATACATTAAAATTGCCATTTCAGTTGTCATTTGTCTCAGAATTCAAGTGCTTTCTCCTCTCCTGTGTACAGCTAGTTTTGTGGTTTAATGAAGTACTAAGACTGTGTGATTTATTTGAAAAAACAGTTTTAGAAATTTTTTTTGTCTTCCTTGTTTTAATGCTTTAAAGAGTACATCAGGAAAATTTCAGAATTAACATTGATCAGTGTAAAGAAGAGGAAGTAAAAGAGACTTAGTTCTTCAGAGAAAACTTGTTCCTTTTACTATTTGTTAGTACAAAGTTGTATTACTGTCACAGCTTGATGGAGGAAAAGGAGACACACACAACAGCTTAAACACTGTTGTGTATTCTGGAGTCAGGCTACATTTGTGCTGACAGGTCCAGGATCCCCTCCCAGGTATTGAAACTAATGTGGCATGGAGATCCTGAGCTGCCAAACCCAAATGAATTTGTGTAGACTGACAGTGGGTGTGCAGCCTATATTGTTCAGGCCCTGAAACAGGGCCAGGAGGTGTTTGGGAGAATTCTGGTTGACAGGAGCCAATTCTACACCAGGGAGCTGCTCACAGTTCCAGTGGCACTTGTTTTCCAGTGCTCAGCAATAGTCTGTGTCCTAGGAATGGTCACTGGCTAGGATGGCATAATTTTCATGCAGTATTCATCACACATCTGCTCAGGGTGGGATCCTGAAACTATTTCTGTATAAAATCTTGTGATTGTGCCAGTCAAACTCATGCATCACTCTTATGCCATTTGTTTAGTCCTCATTTAACAAGTCTTTTAGTCACACCAGGCACATGTCAACCACTTTTTTCATGCTTGTTCTTATTAGATTTACTCTTTTTTGCGCCTCCTTTTTAGGGTGATAGCCTGAAATACATGACAAATACCAATAAATAAAGTCTAAAAAGCATGAGTATAAAGGAAAAAGATTCCATTTGAAGTTAAATTTAGCAATCATTGAGTGGCCTGATTATTTTGTTCCATTTAAGTTCATTTTTCCATCATTCCATAAATATTCCATTTCCCTTTCCTGCTCTGTTCTCCCCTTTTCTCCCAGATGTACTCTGATTCTCACCCACTGCAAATTTGTCTTACAAATTTCTAACACTTTGGCTTCTAATCTGCTTCTATAGACATAATGATTTCATTTCAGTTCTTGTCCTCTGTTCTCTTCCTTAATACTTCTTTTGAGTTAATGCTGTTAATTAAGAGTAAAATTTTCTATTTCTTCCAGAAGAAAATTAAATTATTTCCTTACAAAACTGATTGATGCCTTTAGGAAGAGATTGCTTTTTGAGGTTGCATTTATTAATGTATCTAAACAGAATTGTCTTATTCAACTATTTTTTCTTTATAGGGAAAGTGTTCAGGATTTTCATACTATTTTAACATAAACAGATCTGATCGGATACCACTGTTATTTTTTAAAAAATTAAGATATATTAGAGAAAAAATTTCCCATCTCTTGACCAGCAACTGCCAAGCTTCTCCTACTGTTTAACAGTAGTGAAGAAGCATCATGCTGACACCAGTAACATTCTTTGTTCTCCCTGTCAGTCTCAGACTTAATTTTTTTAGTGTTCTTCTGTCAGCGCCAAAGCTGGCAGCCACGGTAGAGTGGTCTGATAACCCTGGAAGTCAGGGTTTAGGGGAGCACTACCTTAGGTTGCCTACACATCTCATACTGCTGCTTCAAGATATGAGAGAATTTGTTAATTTAAGATTTTCTTGTACTGTAAGTTTTTCTCAACCCTTCAGTAGCAAGTGAAATCCCCTCTAGAAGTTGTAATGTGTAATGAGCAATTATGCTTACCTGTCTTTATTAGGCTGTTTCTCCTTTTCCTGCTGTGATGAAAACAGGGAGAGATCTGCCAAATCAGTACTGCAAATCTCAAAGGTAATTAAAACTTAGATTTTGTAAACAATTTTTACTATTCAAAAAAATAACACAGTAAAGTTTTCTTCACACAGTATTCTGTACTGAATGCTCTTGCCCAGAAAATCTTGATAGACAAAATGTTGTTTAACATTTTCCAGCAACATTTAGATGGCAATTGGAAGTGCATCCATACTTCTGGCAGACAGTGTTAGTACTTTGAATATGTATCTCTTGTTGGTTTTTTTATCATAAATGTTCATTTTTAACTCTGAAGGAACCAAAAATGCCTCACTGGTAGCTATGAAATATCCTAACAGTCACCGAAAGCAGAAAGGGTTATATTTACTAGGGATGTGGGCCTGAAAACAACCCAGTGAGAAGGTGGTAAATAAATAAAAGGCTTTGCTGGAGAAATGAAATGGGGACTGCAATAACCATGTAATTGTCCCTCCTGGCATTTATATCAAATTACAGTGAAATAAGGGAATATTATTGGAATCCAACAAGCCAGTCGAGTAAGTTTTATTTTGCTTTTGATGTCCATGTTCTAGTACAAATAAAAAGATATCTCTGCCACAAGAAAAACCAAACTCCTATAACTGTTTATAGGAAAGTGTGTAGAAAATATTTAATGAGTTATATAATGCCTATATAAAGGATGCAGCTGTCTATGTTTCTGCTTTCTTCAGTATATTATGTTTATATATATATATATATATGTATATACATATTTTTTTTCCCTTTCATGTCGATTATCTTCTTCCATTTAAGGTTTCATTATAGTTCAACACATTTTCTCAAATCAAGGTTATTGATGTATATGGAGACAGTCAGTCCTAATAATACTGAACACTGCGCTACATCCCTCAAATAAAACCATTTCCATTCATGATCAGCCTCTGCAAATGAAGCCTTTTCTTCATAAACTGAGGTTATGACCCTGATTCAATTTTAACACATTCATGGGACAAAAGCAAATATGTGGCCTTGTTTTGTTTTTTTTTGTTGCTGCTGTTTGTTTTTTGTAAGAGTTTGGACAAAGTTTATTGTCAATAGAAACTTTTTTTTTTTAAGCCAGGGAAACTCATTCTCTGTGGCAAATGTACACTTTTCTTCCAGGTTTACCAATAAATACCACATACTGTTTTGGGCTACAGAGAAAGCAAAACAGTAAAAGAGCCGATATTTTGTGATCTAGTGCCATGTAAATATCCTACTTCCCTGTAGAAACAAATTTTGTCATACAGACCGTTTTGGATACATATAAGAAGATGCTACTCTGAAATATTTTGTCATTACCACTGAAGGAACCAGGGATAAGTGAAAGAACCTGATCTGTGCACTTGCAGAAGCAACTTACCATATGCAAAATGTATACTGCTTATTTATCCTGGGTATAAACAAACTCATCACTTAAGAAAACAGGACCCTCTGTAGGAAAGAGAAACAGAGGTAATGGGGAGCTGTTCACATAAACAGGCCAGCACTACCTTTACACAGAATAAATATATTTCTGTTAAACAATTTGGCAAATAATCCTCTTTATATATATATATATATATATATATATACACAAACACAC
>VZRH01003034.1:92814-122001 GCA_013397555.1 Urocynchramus pylzowi | reverse complement strand
AAAAAAAAAAAGAAAACCAAATTCAATTTTACTTTTTTTCTTTGTGTATTGGTAGGAAATAGTTAATCAGCTACAGATTTGATTTTTTTCTCCCCTTAAAAAATCCAGTCCTCTCTGTCACTTGGTATAAATCATACTACATGTCTACTTGATGTAACTTATGAAAGTAGGAAATGCAATTCTACCTTTTAAAATGTAAAAATCCCTTCCTACACCTCCAGTCCGTTGATAGGATCCTGAAGTGGTTTTAGTGTGTCAAGTACATAAATTTATCTCCATCTACATTTCATGCCAATATAGAAAAACAGATAGCAGATAATTAATTCTACTTCACAACTAATAGATGCATTCTAAACAGAACAGTGACAGATGAGTACTACTTTCTATTTTACTTTGCAATCCTGAAATAGTGCTAAAATGCTTAAATATTTGCTCTGAAAAAAAATGTGTAAAATTATTTAGATATTGCTGGCTTGTAGTGAAGAGATTTAATACTTTCTAGTGCTTTAAAACAAAAAGCTAGGTGTGGAGGCAGACAGGAGGAAAAACAAAATAAAATTCCTGGAAATTATTGATGCAAAAAGTCCTCCCTTCCCTTCATTCAGATTAACTGGACTGCTGCAAGAAAATGATTCATTGTACCTTTGTCACCAAAACTGATAAAATTTCACTTTACTAAAACTACAATTTAAGAGTGTCCTGGCCCATATTTGTGTGTATGTGCCTACCCACCCCTCAGAATGGGGTGGGACAGTCAGATGCAGGTATTGTTTCATTATTGATTGATTAATTGATATTCATTGATTCATGTCTGAGTCTCACTGTGCTGCCTCACGCACCACTATCACGGATTTAGCACTGTCCCAGTGCACAATGCACTGCTCCTACAAATGCCTTTCACAGCTGAAAAACGGCAGCTGAGGACTCTCACTTACGATGAAAAGTTTAAATTATCCCCCTTCTCCTCCAGGTATTTCTGTAGAGTGGAATGTGAAAGGTACAGAAGCTGTACCTTTAACCATGAGTACCTCAGGTAATCCCAATTTTGTGAATCAGCCTCGAGGGAACCATGACTGCTGATGCAATTTAACTCAGTGTTAAGGCTAATCTAAAGATAGGTGTGCTGTAAAACCTACTAGCGTGGCTCTGTCAGAGGTCTGATGAGTTATCTCTGACCAATGTAGAGCTGCTGGCAGAAGTTAAATTTAGATGTAGTTAAAGTAGACAGCTGAAGAACCCACACTGACTTTCTCTGGTAAGAATTTATGTGCCCCAGGAGGACTAGAATAACTATTTATAAAATAATAATTCTGCTGATGGATGTTAGGTGTAAAAGAAGGGTGGCAGCTCTCTTGTCTGGTGATTGACATCCAACAATTGCTGTCAAATTCTGAGGTACTTGCTCAAGATTCTCTTAGAATCAACAGGGAGAAACAGGCACCATTAGGTAATAATTCTATGTATTTTGGATTATTAACTAACTGTTAACTAACCTGTAGCCTTACATGAGAAGAAATTCATCTTAGTAACATTTTGCTAACAGAGCATTTCAGAATCAAAGTATTGATAATAAATTACAAGTGTATGTAAGGCCTAATTTCAATTAGTTCAAAGCACAGCTGACATTTTTATTGTCAAACATCATCCAAAATAATTCCAATCATCCTCCATTTTGTAGTTTGAGGATTTTGCTATGAAGATTGAAACAAGTCTTGTTTTGTATTTCATTTGAGCAGTTTCTGTCATGAGTACAGTGCTATAAATTTATTCAAGTTCTAAGAAACACCTCAAGCAACAAGTCAGTTTACTATATTATGAGTTTACACAAGATTCTGGAAGGGATTTTTTTGTTGTTCTTTCTGTGTTTTTGCAAATAATTAATTTTTTAAAATTCTTATTTGCACTGTAGAAGCACTCTGCCTCCACTGTTCATTCTCCGGGAAACTTGAGTACAATGAGACCTCTTGGCTGTCAGACACTGAATGCAGATAACTTCTTGTTACTGTTTGTATCATAACCAGGTGGTGCTTCCTTATCTGATTCAAAATTAATATAATGTAAAATTAATGCTAAATTAATTTTAAGTAGATTTAATCTAAAAATAGATTTAAGATAACGCTTCTGTAAAGATATCAAGTGAAATTTTGATTTATTTTCTTTTAAATATAACTTTGTGATTTTTCATAAGAGATGATTTGACAACTAAAAGTTTTGATAAATTAACAGATATAGCTGAAATTCAGTTTAAATGCATTTGCTCAACTAAAGTTTACTTGAGCTTGTTTCTGCTCAATCTCTTGGCATGTAACATGAAGCCCATTTGAACTCTTAAAAATCCCAGGGGTTGCTCTGTTGGTTCACTTAGTTTTCAACAGCCGCCCTGAAAGTTCACACAAAACCCCGTACTACAAGAAATCAAACATTACCTCTTGAAGACTTAGAAAAGTCTAAAGTGGATTCTACAGACCTATTCAAAAAAATGGTAAATTCGTAACTTTCAAAGAATTAGCAGAGCATGCTTAAATTATAATCAGCTTAATTCAAAATTCTGTCAGCTAGTTTTATTTTAAGAGCCTGGTAAATTAGGCAAGCATATTTCGTTAGTATTTTTTCAAATTTATGTGGTGCTATATTTCAACAATGGTGCAGATACAGATTTTAGTTATTACCTGCCACCAGTAATGACAGTGTTTAATGTTTATCCTCTCCAGGCTGTGATGCCTTCTGACTTTGTAGAGCCACGGGTATAATGTCATTGAAAATCCAAGTACTTACACAGATGACTGCAATTAATGTTAAAGGGAACTGGAGATTTATACGTGCCACTGCCATTATCACTAATGGAAATTTCACATGTAAATTGCCATGCATGGAAATAATATGCTTCTTAGTAGGCTTTATCTAAAAGTCATCTGTGCAAGCACTCAATTTAAATCATTAATTCAGTCCTCTTACACCATGGCAAATATTTCTTTTCAAAAAATCAGGTTACTGATTTTAATGTTAAGAATTGTTTTTATGCTATTTAAAATATTGAAAATTAAGGGCTAGTGTATGCATGACTGTGGCATCAGCTTTCATTGATTTCTTGAGAACATTCTCAAACACAGCCTTAAACACAACATTGAGGATTCACCTCTTCCACAGCTTCCTTGGTGTACCTGCTCCCAGGAAACTGGTTTCCTGTGAGTGATGGGCATCAAGAATAGCTGAGTTTTAAAAGATAATTGCTAATATAGCAACTAGCACCAAAATGATTCCTTGAAGAGGTGCACTTCAAGATAGGCCACTCATGAGGAAAAAGCCAACCCCATTAATTTGAGGGTATGAGGGTAAGATCTTACCTAGGGATGTTATTCTTTCCTCTGGAAATAATGTAGGAAATGCAAGGTAAAGAAGTCAGATTGTAATAAGCAATGCTCTCTGTTGTCTGGGAAAAATGAAAATGTCTTTGCAACTGTGAAGGGCACACAATCCCATGACAAGAGGGATAAAAGTTGGATCACACAACTCTCATCATATAGAAATGCAAGTCAGCTGATTTAGGCTACTCTTTAACACAGTTGCTTTGACAAGATAAAAAAGAGATGTTAGTGCAGAGTTCAAAAAGTCATCTGAGATACACATAATGGGGTTTGCATGGCAAGGGAAAAGGAGAGTGAAATATTTGTAGAGATCAAGTCCAAGTCTGCCAAACAGCAGTGCAGGAACAACTGAACTGATCAAAAAACAAATAAGCCACTTGCATTGGTAAACTTACAGCGGAACTGACCATGATTGTCAAATGTAGCACAGATAGACATAGCTATTGAGAAGAAAGAGCTAGGGAAATGAAACTGGGAGCCAGGTGTCTTAAAGGTTTGAAAAGGAATGTTTCAATATTAATGGAAAGTCTTGGTTTGCAGTCTTTCTCCCAGAACCTTCCCACTATTCTCTGCAATTAATCTTTTCCACATTTGTGCATTACTTATCCAGTTCTGTTACTTCCCAACTTGTCTCTCAGGAGCTCCTCTTGTTTTTGATTTTCTCTTGCATTTCACTGTGGTACAGCTTTTGAAAGCATGAATTAACTTATTTCAGGTGTATTTAAACAGCCTTATAATTTTGCATATGAAAACAGTACAACCATATGTAGTTACTTATGTAATTTTCTTTTCCTTCATCTCTAAGTGCTGACACTTAGATGAGCAGTGCTGATAGAGATGAGCATATTAAAATTCTTGCTCTGACCAGGATTCTTATGTGACATTTGACTGTTTTAGTGCCTCATTTCTCTTTTGTTCTTGCAGTGGTGAGGCCTGTGATTTGCAATTTTTTATTGTTGTTTTATTAGGGATTTCATGGACTGCAGTTTTCTTTGATTGCATTTTATAGCACCACACATCACCTTAAAATGTAAACCATTATGAGAGTCTAAACTAAATGTTCCTTTAATTTCCCAGGCTAAAATGAAGCAATATAAGACTAAGAACCATGTATTAAAGAACACATTTTCAGTGTTTCAGTGTATAGTGTAAACATTACAATGTATTTTTACATCCTGAAGTGCTACAGGTAAAATTTAATGGAGAAAGTAGGTTGTACTTAATTCATTAAGCACATTCATGAAGACATTATCTTTTATCTACAGTGGAGGTAAGTAACTCAAAACAGATTTTTTATAGTTTAAATAATTCCATAGATAGGAATAGTTAGATATTTCAGACATACCCATATCATTTTCCTTTCTGTCTTTCAGGAGTTTGTGCCTTTGGATGTTCAGAAACTGTTTAAAATTCTGACACTGCTGTATCAGGATTAGGTGATACAGTTAATTGTTCTGTGTGATTGTGCCAGGTCAACATGCTGAGAGCAGTAGTAAAATGCTCTGGTCAAGTTATTCTGTTTCTTCAATTATATAAAAATGATATTTCTTTTATTTCAACAAAATTATTAAAAAAAAATCAATTGCCTTTCTGTATTATATTTTACATAACTTAAATTGGAATAGAATTTTTAATGTACCTCACTCATAAAGTAGATAAGACTTAGAAAAGTGTTGTTAGAAAAGTTCTTTTGGAATCAAAAATGCCATTTCTTCTGTTGTAGATGTAGAAAATTACATGTAGAAATTACAGATTTATTTCAGCCTAGTGAAACAATTTAATTAGGCAAATGATATCTCCATCTGTGGTTATCAGCTGATATTTTCTACTTGTAATTTATTCCAAGTGTTTCATGTGCAATCTTCCTGGATGCTGTATGATGAAGCTTTGTAATTTTTGGAGACAATGATACTATGTTAAGTGACTGCTTAAGAGGTATGAAGATACATAGTTCATAATCTAGCCTTTATTTTAGTCTCCTGTGTCAAAGGTGCAGTGAAAGAACATAAACCTCCGGAGACGGTGATGATGAAAGCAAGACATAAAAAACAATAAAATGCCACGAACTGCATTCCTAAATCTCTCCTTCTGTCAAAATCTAAGAGATTAGGTAGAAAAATACTGTTATTTATTCAATTTCCTTCTCAGGAAAAAGATCTATATCATATGTTTTGAGTTTGTTTTACACTGTTTTGAATCTTTCTTCATGTCCATTTTATCAAAGGTTATGATGAAAATGAAATGTTTGTGTTTTGTTTTTATTTCCCCTGGGATAGAAAAAAATATATTTGTGTGTCCTGTGCAATTCCATAATAACATTAAATTATTTTCACAGCAAACCTTCTCTTTCAAGCGTAGAAAAGAACAGATGACTGAACACAACAAAAACCTTTCAGTAAGGGAAGCCATTTGGAATTTTGAGGACCCAAAGTGTTTCTTGCCCAATGGACTTAGCTTTTATTGAGGACAGTCATAAATAACTTTAAAATATTCCAGTGTGATAGGATGGAGCTGCAGATTAGGTCATCGTGGAATTATAGTTCCCTTGCTTAATGATTTTACAAAATTGCCTGGCAATCCAACAAAGAGAAGGAGCACAACGTGGTGAATGCAGGCTAATTAAACCAATAATTGCTTCTTCTTGTGTTCCCAGATAATTTGCCCCTGATAATTTTAAATGAAGTTCTGAAGCTGACTTCTTGAATGAAATGCTGTGCTAGTTAAAGCTCTGCTAACTCTCTGTGTGCACAGAAATTGCCCTACTTCTCAAGGTCCCTGGCACAGCTCAGGCAAGGATTGCCACAGAAAACAGAGAGTACAGGAATAGCTGTCCTGTATGTCTGGTAACGGGGCCCTAAATCCCTGTGTTTTCCCTCTTTGCAGTATTGTGACTAGATCATCTGATTTCCCTGAGCAATTCTGAAATTAGAGGCTGCAAATTAAGTCTTTGATGTTTTTTAAGACTTAGGAAAAGATGCAAACTTCTGTGTATCTCAGGAATCCTAGTATAAATCTAGAGTAACTCCGTTGAGACTTAGGAGGACTTTTTTTAGTTATATCTGTGTCAAATGCAAGTATATGACTGTTGACTGGCAGCTATGTTTAGAACTTGGGAAATATTTCACAAAGTCCCCAAGACTTTCAAGGTGATCTTCAAAGAGTTATAAGGAATAACTTTGAAAGTCTTAATGTTAAACTTAGAGGAAGATTCTTTATCAGTTAATCAGGTAAAAGGACTTCTGCAGATGAATTGTAAGTATGAGCTCTGCTATGATACATATGTTCATTATGCTATCTCACATCCATGTGAGATGCTATCTCACATCCATGTTGTTAAACAATATGCATTTTAGGTTACTTACAGTCTTAAAGAACATCCTTTCTAACATGAGTTACAATTTTACAGAACCATAGACATGAAGGATCTACTTCTTTATTCAAAATTATTTGATACTAAACCATCTTGGATAAATATGTTTCTTTTCTCCATTGGTGCTTATGGATTTTTGCTAAAATATTGAACTAATGTGTTTCATTTTTTAATTTTTTTTTTGTTTTGTTTTAAATTATCCTTTCATTATCTGGGTGGAAAGCCATAAAAAAACAGATATCTTTTTAAAACAGTTGCTCAACTATTATCATCTGGACTGTCAAATTTAGACAAAGTATCTTACTGTGAATTGATTATGTTTCAGTGTAAGAGGATTGTGTGATGTATTAGATTAAGCTGAGAAGTGCAATGCATGTTTTTGGATGTATGATTGCATTTTAAGCATTACCCAAAACTACTTCTTCAGGGAACTAAACCAACAAAATAAAAGTGTATTCATAATTATTTTCTAGCCCTGAGAACCTATTTAAAACCATGGCTTCTGGAATTATGAATAGAGAGAGAATTATCCATTATTACAGGTATCTACCCTATCACAAAATGCACATATGACGTGTGCTCTGAAATCTGCTGTAATAGTGTAAAAAAAAAAAAAAATTTGAGGGTCTGTTAGATCTCATGAGCTGAAATTTCCATTGGTGTTCACAAAATAGCAGAAGTCAAATCTGGCAGCAGATCATGCCAATAGTCACTTTTCCATTAATTCTTACAGTAAATGTTCATGACTGAAATTTATAACTACACAGTTCACAATCTCACTCCCAGAATTTTTAGTCTTGTAAATTGATAAGTATACACTCAGGAATTGTGAAACTGCATCTTTTTGTTGGTTTTTTAGATAGAAATAGGTTCAATATATCTTAGTTGGCAGCAACTGGGCAATGAAGAGCAATATTGGTAGTGAGGGTTTTATTTTTGTTTGCTCTGTGTCTTGTTAAGCTTTACTGATATAAAACCATCTGTTTAAAAAGCTGTAAAAAACAGACTGCCAACACATAAAAGCTAAACACAACAAAATAGTCTAAATATCCACTGGCTGATAAATCAGTGCAATGTTAAAATTGCTGAAGATGGAGACATGGATGGAGATGAAGACAATTAGTTTTATGTCGGGAAAAATCTTGGTTTCCAAATAAAGGACTTCACTATTTATATTTGATGGTGATCATTTTTTTTAGTGAATATTTATTTGCACTCTGATATAATATTCTTATATTAAATTTTCTGGAAATAGTTTAATATTACATACAAATATGGGGTTTAGCTATACAGGGCCAAATGTAATGCAACCAGGAAAAAAACTGATAACACAAGCATTGTAAAGAGGTACACATAAGAGTAATAATATCAACCATACCAGGACAAAGAAAATCTCAGGCTTTTATAGGGTGAACCACCATTTGATTGACTGTTAACATTACCTCAGAAACAAGCTGCAAAAGTTTTCTGTCATAAATTTCTCATTAAAAATATTTTTCAATGTCTTTATGCCCAATAAATTTTGAAGTAATATTGGCAAAATTAATAAGGTACTCTGAAGTTATATGCATGACTTTTTGTGAGTACTTTATTTAAATCTCATTGTAAATAATAAAAAAAAAATATTGGTACTAGCTGTTAAATTTTTTCACACGACATAGATCTGTTTCAAAAAAACCATAAATAGGCAAGAAAGTGATGTGTTATTATTGTAAGATCTTAATGCAAACACATTTTAGTCATTGAACAATTACCTAAAGCTAAAATAAAAATTAAAATTTCTTCTATGAATACACTAAATATAGTAAAGAAACTCATTCCACATGACAAGATGGTTTACTAATCTACTGAATTGTTCACAGTGATTGCTGTCGCAAAATAATCCATAGGCAATAAAGTTTCCAAAATTAACAAAGTACAAATTTAGATTAATCTCTCTTCACTAAGAGCTCACCAATATGTAATATGTAACTTTTTTAAGACTAGGATAAAATATACTTTTGGGTTTTTCCTAAATTCTATGATATATTATTTTGCATAAGATATTATCTATTAGGAAATATGATGTCTATAATTAAAATACCAAGAATACTTGTGTACAAAGCTGTTTGAGAAAATATAGACACCTTTTATCAATAAAACAAATAATTGATCAATAATGTTGGACTGTTAGACAGGTCTTTATATGATCTCCCCAATCAGTTCCATTGCTGTTATTTAAAACAGGACAACATACCAACTGAGAGGAAACAAGAAAAACAGCAAAATAAAAGAAGGGAAATCATGGTACACATAATTTTCAGAAATTTCAGAAAAATAATTTTCAAAATAGAGCTTATGAGGTAGGAAATTTCAATTTTGATAGATGCTGATGATTAAAAGATTTTAAAATTAGATAAAGATACTCAATAAAGGACACATTTTCAATGCAGAAAGAATTTAACAGCAAAAATAATGTATAAGTGGTAGTAGGAAATAAAAATATACCTGAGCACATCTTTGAGATATAATTATTAGAGTATTGCAACTACTGGTGGCAACACATCACAAACAGAGATTTTCAGATAAAAAGAGCTACATGAATGATTTACTCTGTAAAATATGTTTTGTACTAAAAAGATCAATTATTTCATTTTTTTTTCTGAGAGAAAATGAAGTGACTTGACAGCCTATAACTACCTTTCTCAGACTTCTGAGAGTAGCTTTCCTATAATTCAAATAGAAAAGACAGAATGAGATCTGGAGTTTGACTAAAATATAGTGACAAACATTGAGGTAATTAAGCATTAAGCATTTGGATGTTTATTTATAGGTAAAAGGTGTAGGATTCAGAGATTTGTATGATTCTTTATGGGTACAGACCTTAATCTTGTTTTTAATTTTAACTTGTAACTGTATTGATTTTAAATAAATTTCTTAAAAATATTTCACGTGAGATTTAATACCACTAAAATAAGTCTGAGTGAAGTTTTATTCATTCCATTTACTTAGTACCTCTTCTTTAAAAACATGCACTTAAAATCAGTGAATATACACACCCTTGCTTTCTTGCCAGGCTTTAATATTTACTTGTATTCATTTTTAATGGCTAAGTAGCAGATGGTAAGACTTAAAGCACCAATCCCCTGGGGATTTAAAATAGGCAAAGATATGAGAAGAAATCAAAGGGAAAAGAGGAAAACAGATGTTGTGAAGCTGCTGCTGATGGTGAGACATGGGAGAATAAGCAGATGCCTTCCAACTTTACCAATCAGTTCTGCAAAGGTGTTGACCACTTGTGAGAGATTAGAAGATGGGGTTTGTTTCTCTGAACATGGATGAAATATTTCTCTAGGCTTTGAATGTAAATTGAAAGGAAAGTGGCTCACTGGCCCTTTTTCATTCCATCTTGAAACTACATTAGAAAGACTCCCACCTATAGTTCCAAATATATTTTATATCTACAAACAAACCTTCTTGCTGGCATCTTTGGAAATTATTTCATCTCAAAACTGCCAGCAATTCTTTGGACTTTTAAAAGTATTTTTAACCAGACCATGACTGATAATTAGCACACAATAACAAATAGGTATGACAGTTTTAGAGTACTAGATGAGGATATTTGATGGGCAGCACAGATTAATATGTTGGCTCCTATGAATTCATACTTAGAATAAGAATGTATGGTTAGTTTTGGGCAGTTGCTTGTTTACATCAGTGACATGTAATGTTTGGTGGTGTTTAAGCCAAATCTTGAATTTATTTGAAGATTATACTAAATTGAACCAAAACATCAGTGGACTTTCCAGTGGGGGAACAATCCCAGTTTTGCAGCTCCAGGAAGGCAAATTACCTCTTCCACTTAATAGGACGGCGACAGCATAATATAAGACAGTGGTCAATTTTTCATATTTCTGATGAAAAAGCACCTGTTGTTTAGGCTTTGCAATATTCACGGGTAAATTCTAGGAGTTCCTCCTGTGATTCCAGCCTTTTCTAAGAGTTGCCTTTCAAATTAATGCTCCATGTATATACATAGATGGTTGGCAGTTTTAGAATATCTTCCTTGAGAAATATTGTATTTCCAAGGATAGTGATTAGTTTTGCAGTAGTCATCATAATTTCAGTGAAAGTATTTTTCCTAATGTCTTAAATTGTGTTTTGTTCTCCAAAGTAAAAAATTTTCATCTTTCCATTGCTTGTAATAAAATAGACTTTCTGTGTAGTCTGTTACAGTTCATGTGATTTGAAGGTGAATATATTTTAAAATAACTAAACCTCAGTAAATGCCTTTTAGCCAAGTGCTTTGTTCAGCTACTGGTAGAAAGAAATATCAGCAGGCTAAGGTGAATGTATTCACCATTGCTTATAACCTGTTAATTCTTTTTATCCATTATGTATTCTGAATAAATTCTGATCAACCTACACTTTTTTTGCAGCATCCATTCATAACTATTTTTCATAACTGCTGAAGAACTGCAATCTGTTCTATGCAGCTCATAGATTAGTGAATTCTCCTTAATAATGTATTTTTGCTAGGAAAGCTTAAGGTCAGAGCTCAACATGGCCCATTCAGTTATATCCTTTCTGGACTCTTTAAATGTCAAATTTAAGACACATTCTAAAGCTACGCCATTCAGTCATACACTTCGCATACAGAACAAAACTATAATAAATTTTTTATAACTTCTCTGAACTGCTGTTGAACATAAATTCTGGCTTCTGGCCTTTCCTGCTCCATGTTTCTGCAGTTAAAGCAACTTCTGCAGCAGTATTTGCATTTTTCAAATCCATCAGCTTCAAGGATCTAGTGTCACTTCACTTTGTACTCAACAAAGAGACATTAAAGCTAAACAATAGATACTTGGAGGAACATTATCACCCTGCTATAATTATTAATTTACAATTATCTCTACCAATGTTACAAAACAAAAGATACATCAGAGACACGCTTAGGCAGCTCCAGTTTTTTTTTTTTTTTTGGAGGAGAAATTATCTTTGCAATTTACCTACTGGATGATTGCTCAGACTTCTTTGCCCTACGTGACTTCAGTCTAAAATTGTTCTGGTGGTGGTTATTAAGTCAATAAGAAATCCATAGATTCAGCTTTTCTTTAAAGTTTTAGAACTTGGAGGTAACATCAAAGGTATTGTCACTACAATGCATCTTAATATAAAGAAAAACCAACTGCAAAAAAACCACCTCAAAACCCAGCAAAACATGGAAAACCACAAAACAAAAAACAATGCAAAGATATACAAATATTCACCATGTACTGTGATGATAGATTGCCGTAGTTCTATTGAATAGGTGCTAAATGCTAATGTCAGCAATAGAGTTTCCTCCAAAGTTAGTGTGTTGGTAGATGCATTGCCATGGGCATAAATAAGACAAATGTTCTCCAGAGCACAGTGAATAGAAACAATCACATCCTTTGGAGGTTGTTCTTCATAGACATGTGGATGTTTCTATGAAGATGGGGCATTGAATACCTGAACATAGATTCAGAAAAAAACTAAAATGAAATTGTAGTATTTCTCCTGCAACAGTGCAAGAAAAGTAGCAACATAGTGGTTGCAATTAGTCTATCAATAGTCTATCAATATGAAGACTTTCTGGTTGAATTTCCTCTTCTTATTTCATTTTTCATCTTCTAAATTGAGAACTTTATGTAGCATGGGTTTGCTTAGATCTGACATATATTACCCTGGAGGTGTCTCTTTCATTTTATTGATGATGGAACTCTTGCAGTAGAATTTTTTTTTTTTTTTTTTTTTTTTTTTTTTTATCCGTTGTTTAATTAAACCTGTAAACAATTACACAAATATTTTCTTTTCTGATGATTTCTGGAAAACAGTTTTCAATTCTTATCCACTTGATTACAGTGTTAGTGAGCACAATAACTGTGCTTTTGACATAGAACTTGTCTGACACCACGTTTTCTTTTCCCTCCAAAGGAAATTTTCAAAATCTCTTATGCCTCTTCATTCAATATTATTGGTCTTTTATATGTGTTTGCTGTTAACATCAAATTTTTACTGGCTAATGATGCAATGGTTGCAGTCCAAGCACAGGAACTTCTATATCATGTTACAAGAGTTCTGTTCTGTTCTGTTGGTTCAGGGTATAGGACAGCCCAGGAAAGGATTACCCAGAAGTACTGTGGTCTATCCATTCTTGAAGATTTTGATGACTTGGATGGTCGAAGCCAACCAAGGCTGACCTGTACTGCTGTTGATCAGAGCACAGGTTAATATTTCCAATCCCTGTTTCTGTATTTAACAAATTATATAAACCTAGCATTGTAATTTCTGTCAGGAATCTTAATAAGGTTGTATCTTTAAAACTAAAAACAGTTACTGATTTTTAGAACATGAAAGCTTTTTAAATTTCACATTCATGAGTCCAAAATTAAGTACCATTTGTCTGTGAACTTTTCCTACTATAGAATAAAAAAACAAAACCAAAGATTAAAAAAAACCCAAACAAACAACAATAACAACAATAAAAACAAAACAAAACAAAAAGAACACCAAAATCCCAAAACAAAGATTTTTATTTCTGAAAGAAACTGGTCTTCTAAGATTCTGACAGCTAATTTTTTTTTTTAAATGCCATTTCTATAAGAGTAAAATCTTGTATCAAAAACATTATGTTCTCTGCAGAAAGACAAGGATATACTTAGCTTGGTATTTATTATACAACAACAACAAAAAAAACTAAGCAGAAAATAGGTCCAGGGTGGTTCTTTCATTATTTTCAGTTTTTATAGCTTGTGCAACTGCTGCTTATGTAGACAGTTATTTTTTAAAACTTTGTGTGTCATGTTTGGGGAAAATAGTATTGAAAGTCCTAAGATGTGGTTACAACTTCCCTTACCCAAACTCCTCCAGGAAAAAAGCTTCTGAATATTTCTGTGTCTCCACCTCCCCCACGTCCCTTTTTTTTTTCTGGTATCAGTTTGAAAACGAATCTGCTATCATTAGAATTCTTTTGAGGGCAAAATGCTGATTCTGTTTTGACTTTACGGACATAAAAATTTGGGTGACTCAATATCTAATAATACACATTCATGCTCAGTGAAATTTTACAAGTGTTTTTTTTTAATTATTCAACTTATTTTCCACCTTTCTGATCCATTTTTCTCCCCAAATAGCCAATTATAATTTTTTTTTATTAATATTGAGCATCCTTTAGAACTCATCTTCTTCTGGTTTGCAAAAGCTGAGGCTGTAAATCTGACACTTGCTCATAGTTGCTGTGTCAAGTCTGTTAAACTAATTTCATGAATAGATTTAATCAGTTGAATGTAGTGCAAAAATGGAAAATTCCTGTTGATTTATAGTTAGCAGGAAAAGAACATAATCCATGCAGAAAATAAGAAAAAGAATCCAGAATAAAGAGAGACATGAGGGATAGCAATTTGGTGATATCTTGTGCTGTAATTTTGTATATGAGCACAGAGAAAACAGGAGAACAGTAATTATTTTCCCTTATGCTGTTGCAAAAGACATCAGCAATATTGGCTCAGGCTCTATGATAAAGTTGAATATTTATTTCTAAAACAAAAAGGAAAAGTGGGAAAAGACATGTAAGATGAATCCTAGAACAGATTCACTTGTCATGCATGCTTTCCTATGTAGCCTTATGGATAGTTAAGTAAAGTTCTGGCAACCTGAGTTGAGATTTCTGATGATAGAATTACAAGACAAAACTGAGGCTTTAATGGAGACCATACTTAGTCTTCCTATTGTCTGAAGAGATTTTATTTTGACAGAATCATTGAATCCAAAGCATGATTTTTCCCATAGCGGAGAACAAGGATAGAATTATACTTGGCTTCTCCGTCTTCTTAACTTCCTAGTTTAGATGTGAACTTTTGTTGACTTTAGTTCACTCTTCTCTCCTTTTGTAGGCAAAAATAGAGATGCTTTCACTGTAAGGTCAGGAGCATTTCTCTAGAGGCCCGCAACATCACACTCCTTCCTTATTTCCTGCTTGATCCTTTCACGGGGGGGCTCCCCCTGAAAAATACCTTTTTTAAACTAAAAATTGTTCTTTTGAAACTGCTGAATTTTAACACATTAATAATTGCATTGTCATGGTTTTTAGGATGCTGCATACTGACAATTGGTCATGAATTGCATGTAGCACATCTTATTATAAACTTTATTGCAGAAACTTCTCTAGGATATTCTTCACACCTTACTCTGAGGTACATAACTATTTCTCACCTCTAAAACTGATATAGTTATGCATATATATAATATATGACTCTATTAATATTCTGTGGTGATTTTGTTCCCCATTTATATATATTTTAATCAGTTGAAGTGGGACACTGGGGCATGATATTGATGCTGTGGTTCTGATCAGGACCACTGGTAGGATGCGTGTGCATCTTTTCAGTTTCTGCTATGAGTATTCAAGTCTACTGTATCAAATTTTAGTGACCCATCGATCTCTGAATTTCCTAATACACCTAATACAAGAGCAAAGAGAAACCTCTTTTCTGGAGTCAGAACAACCCAATGACAGACAGTGAAGCACTGCCTGCACTTCAAGAAATGACCAGCTGGTTTAATTCTGTCATTCCTTTTCTATTACTTTCCACACAGCTACGAAAGTTGGAATGGTTTCTTTAAGATTTACTTTATGCAAAAAGTCCATAACTGTAAAGAAAATGTTATGTTTGACACGTGCTTACTCTTTGCAAGCTTTAATATTTTGCACTTTTTATTGCTTCTTGTACTCTGAAAAAGTCCTAAACATCTATACCATCTATTTGTCTTTGGTATTCAATTCTACATAGTTAAAACAGTAGCATTGTGTAAACATAATACAGAGTCTTCCATCAATTTTTAAAATTTATTGGTGTCCTAAAGATTTACTTTTAGTCCCACCTAGTTAGGAAACAAAATAATGAATATAAACTAAATTTATTGGCAAATATATTTTTGTGTAAGGTGGAGAAACATAAATCTAATTATTTGTGTAATTATAAAACTAATTCTTATGTAATAACTTGCTTCTGCTTTATTAAAGAAACCAGTTTAAGATTATTCACTTCATCAGTCATCATTCAGTCCTACTTTTTAAGAAAATGCAGTGCACTATTTTTCTAGTCCTACTTTGAATGGTCACATTATTGTAAATTGCAAAGGAAAATTTCACTTGGTATGCCACCAAGTATGGAAACCTTGCTTGCTTTTGTTAAAAAATAATAAATTGTTGTAGGTTTTACAGGCAAGAACTCTGTTTAGGAGATTTATAGTTTCTACAGGAAAAAAAAAATATTTGCTGGTTTATATTATCCATGGTGGTCACCTATACAAAGGTTAAATAAATATCTCTGCTCTTTTATTTAGTCTATAATAGTTCAAGCTAAGACTTAATCCATTTAGTTGATAAATAGATAACTGCAATGCCAGTCATGAATTCTGGGAAAAAAATTATTACACAAGATTTTTAGCTTCCTTTTTTCCCCCTTGTGTGGATTGTGAAACAAATACTATTCTATTTACCATCTGTATGGCAGTTGTCTTCTGCTAAGTGGGCAGTTTTCCTTATTTCTTCCACAACCACTCCTCCCTCCAGGCAGACATCTGCTGATAACAGGCTATTGAATGTCAATGCATGACTGATAAGAACTTTAACATCCCATTGTGAGATGCTCCGCCCAGAGGGAGGAGCCAAGCATTCCTGCACAGATATAGCTGGGAGTCTGGAGAGACAGGACACCTCTTGCTGGGTTTTGCTCAGAGAGGCAGCTACCCCTTTTCAACTGGATCAGCAGAGGAAGATCTTCACCTTTCCTTCTACAGGATTTCCTGCTTCAACAGAACCACACCTGAGGACTGAGTCCAGGAAGACTGCAGCCACAATTCCAATTGGACTGAGACTACACCCTGACCAACCGGGTGTCAGGTTGAGTTCTGACTCTGTCTGTGTTGTTTTAATCTACTGCATTTGTTTATTTTATTTTATTTTATATATATATATATATTTTTTGCTTCCCTAGTAAAGGACTGTTATCCCTGCTCCCATATTTTTCTGCCTGAGAGCCCTTGATTTAAATTTTATAGCAATTCGGAGGGAAGGGGTTTACATTCTCTATTCCAGGGGAGGCTCTGGACTTCCTTAGCAGACACCTGTCTTCCCAAACCAAGACACCCCTCCTGAGTTCCTCTTATTCCATAGTAACATTAGGGATAATAAGAAATTCCCGTTTCTGGGAGTTTTCAGTGTTTACTTTTCTTCTGCACTGGAATCTAAGTGGAAAACTTTAGAGGGAGGAAAATTTTTAAAAAATTAATAAAAAAAGAAAAGGAAAAGGTCCAGCCTTTCACAATGCAGTAGACTGATGGCATATCTTTTGAAGGAAGCTGAGAAATTACTTTATGGTACTTTATGGCTATGGTATTAGAAAGGTAAAGATGGTCTAAGTTTCTAAGAAAGCTCTTTATTATGCCAGAGACAAAACCAACAAAGACTATGGGTTAGGGAACATGATACAAAAAACCAAAGGAAAAGGGAAATGAAGGAGCAGTCTGTCATCTCATAGGACTCTCTTTGCACTTTATATGAAGGAATGTGACCTACTGATCAGAGATGGACTTCGGAGATTAGGTGGAAAACCTGCCTGGAAACAGGAAAGTAGTTTTCTATGGGATCTAAGGGCTCCTAACACAGCCATGGAAAAATTTAATTGTATTTTGTAAATGTTAAGTTAATAAAAAATTGAGGGAAATATCACCTCACTTCTCATTTTTATTCAGAAGTGCATATAACTCTGCAAAAAATGTTTGAATAAAATATAAGCTATTTATGCCAGTACACATGGGCAAGAGGATGTCAGATCCATCATCCTTTCAGAGCTTAAAATAGACATAATAATGTTGACTAATTGGAGGAAGTGCAAAGGAGAACAAAACCAATCAGAGCTCCAGTTAACATGACCTACGGAAATCAATTAATTCAGGGTTATTTTCTATGGAGAAAATATTGGAAAGAGGGGTAGTAGAGGAGTTTGGAGTACTCTTAGACTCCTTACTATCTCTTACAGTTAGTAAAGGATAGTTACCTTCAGAACAACTCTTCACAGCAGGGGAGTAGTACCATCCTGTGATATATCATTCTACTACCAGGATAGTACCATTCCTGCTATCAACCATGAATCAGGGAAAAACTTCCAGGTGGAAAGTTAGACTTTAAAAAAAGAAAGCCCATAACCAAACCCACAATGTAATTTAAAAAGAAAAACCAAAAAAAAAACCCCTCCCAACTCTCCAATGTCATGGGCAGTGAAACTTAGAGAGTCTGGTGGAGCCATGACTTCAAGGCAGATGGTATTATGAATGACACAGAGGAGATCCTCACTTTGGATAGATGATGCAAGGTATCATCTGTTCAAAGCGAGCCCTCTGCAGTTCTGATAAAGGAAAAAAGCATGGGCTATTCACACTTTCCAAGAAAATGGTTGTGTGTCTATGAGTATTTTCCAACCTAATTGATCCTGTGTGATTCTGTGAGAAAAAAACTACTGAATTATTCCAAAGTAATAATGTTAAAAAATAATAGTTTTCTGGAAATCCTTTGTTATTTCTGACCTTTCTACTCATAGCCTCATAATGCCAATATCACCCTTATCTCCTGAAGAGAAAAAGACTGATAAGGTAAAAGGTGAAGCTATGGTTTTAAGGGAGAAGGAATTCAGCTAGTTATCCTTTTCATTAAATTTCTTTCTTACTTCATCCTTTACAATGACAATAAAACAATTTTTTATTCACTTATACCAAGTAGAGTTTTCCAAATTTAATGATCCTATTAACTCTCAGATGAAATCCACAATGTAGTCCTCATTATTAGTTTGCCAAAGTAAATGGAAATAGTACTTTAAAATTTAATGCAGGGTATGTTTAATGATCTACACCATTCTTATATACTGGTTAGTCCTGAAATAGTAGCATGTACAACATATAAAATATTCAGAAGGTAAGCCACTAGCATTGACAACAAAAATTCAGTAAATCAGAATATTTGATTTAATAACTAGCAGCTTTGTTTAATTACAGTTGGGTTGGGTTCACTGGGCTGGGAATGCAATTATGTGTCTCAGTGCAGCATTAGTAGGTCAGAATAAAAGGCCTCTTCTTTTTGTATCATTTCCTTAAATAAGAAATATTCTTAATTTCTTAAATTTTCATTAAATAATAAGTATTCTTAATTTCTTAAATAATGAGAAAATATTTGCCCATTGTCTGTTGTAGTTGGCTTATCCTGGAAGAGAACTTTCATTTACATGTGAATGTTGTGACTCAAAGAAGAATCAAAAGGCCATGGACACATATTTTCTTCACAGGGATTCCTGAACCTGGTCTGGATTGTTTGATGGATTTAGTAGTATTTGTCATCTTTTACATACTACAGAGCACTTTATCAGTTATTCTTTATATAGTATTTCCACTAAATCATAGAAGAACATAAATGAAAAATAATTTAGCAGATGAAGCTTTAGAGAGAATCCAAGATTCACGTGTTGGGTTCTTGAAGCAGTCAAACAGAACAGGCTTTGATGGAAAACAAGTACGTCAATAATGGCTTTTACTGCGCGCTGATAGATCTCAGATGCTCACAGCAGATGTTCCAGGTAGAAAAATATGTCATCCATAGGAATATCAGTCATTTTTTTCTCATGAGTGGGCAGTGAGAAGAAATTAATTTTTCCATGCCCCAAAGGGGTAATGCAGAATCACTCGGCTGATATTGGACGCCACAGTGATGAAGCCCTGCTTACTCATTGTTTAAGGGCTTCATTTAATCTTCTTTTTCAGGGGGAAAAAAGCTATCTGATTGAATTGCATACATTATTGATTATTTGCTGAATTTAGGAGTCTCATAATGCAGATTTAAAGGTTTTAAAATTATCATAACACTTATATGTTATACATGTGGAGATTTGCTGATGACTTGGTACAGCCAAGAATTACTAAAGTTGATTATTGGTGATATTCATATGCCAGTGTTTTCATTGGACTGTCAATGTGAGGTGATAAGTGCATACTTAAAAAACATGTAAATTAAGATGGCTGTAATTAAACTTTATATACTTTAAACAAGATCAGATTAAAGTAACTGTGAAAGCAGACACTTGATATGTCTTAGCTTTGCTTGAAACATCTACAATTGCCTTAAAATGGTTGTGGATTATTTGCTAGGGAGGGAGAATTTATTTAATGCACAATATTTTAATGACACTTTAGTATTAGTAAACTATAAAGGGATGGCTGTGAAGGCAAAAGACAAATTACCTTCTTTCAGTTTGCATGTTAAAAGCCAGTTTAAGGAATTGTCAAGAAATTGATGTATTGTCTTCTGTGCTGAAAATTTTGCAATTATTTAAGTGAAAGTGAATTTTTTTGGGCATCTTTGCATTTGGGATGGGGTAGCTATTTTGATTTCTAGCCAAATGTGTTGAATTGTAATTATGCTCTGTCTCAGTATAGAAAATGTGCTTTAAATATTCTGTATTTACTGTGACACCCAAGTAAGAAAAGAACTGTGTCATATTTCTCTTTGAAGAAACTTCATGGCAAATATGATGGCTCTCCCACAAATGAAAAGATACTCTGCTAACTGCAACTGTGTATGGAAAATTGATGTAAAAGTGACTGATATATATTGGCAATGCATATTTTCACACATAACCCTCTTTCCATGTCATGGCAATGTGACCTAAAATATACAGTATTTTGGCTGTTTCCTGATGGCAGCAATATCTAGTGCCTATAAGCCTGTAAATCCTAAAGAGCAATGTAATAATTGTGAGTGGATAATGTAGAGGAGGAGAAACAAGTCAGATAGAATCATATGAATCAGAGGAATTGACAGGAAATATATATGTATGTGTGTATTTGTTAGTATTAGTAATATTATTAGTTGTAGACCATGAAAAAATTTTAAATGCTTAGAATTTTTTAGTCTAGAAATTCAGCGTATTTTGGGCTAGGATTATAGCTTCATTACCATTAAAATTACCTTCAACATTTAGATACATACCTTCATAATTTTGATATGGCTTGAGATAGACTTAATAAAAATAATACTACCAATAAATACTAGCAGTGACTACCAATCTAAAATTGGTAGTTTCTGATTTTAGATATTGACAAAATTTACAAGTAACTCCTAAGCATTTACATCACTGCTTTGCTAATGCATTATTTCCCTTGTATCTTCTCCACATCTCCATTTGGGGAAAAATATGGTCATTGGTCTAGTGAGGTGTTTCAACCCAAACAAATTTCTTGTTTTACAGTATGATCTCATAAAGTCAATTTAAGCTTCTTAACCATGAGAAGAAAGACTCCAGCATTCCAATGTAAGTAGACATTTTGCCTTTCTAAGCTATTTTAACTTTACACATATTCTATCCTACTTACAGAATCACTGCATCTTGTCAGAAAGCTCTGGTCTATCAGTATGCAGCAGGACAAAAAAGGAAAGATGAATACAGCTCAGAAATATTTGATTAAATTATCTTCAGTAGAAAATACTGTTTTGTTAAGTTCCCACAGGAAAGCTTTTTTTCAATTAGTTTTGATTAAATTCTGTGATGAGAGTTTTTCAAGTTAGGATGGAATAGTTTGTGGAAACCAAAAAACAAATTTAATTCAGAAGAAATCAAAGCCTTTGGGTTAAATACCTGTCTAAGCCTCCAGGAATCCAATTTCATGTATCTGAAGTAAACTGGCAAAAAAAATATCTAATAGGATGAACAGGTGCATTAATATTTGAGCTGTTGTTTATCCTGATGTCTCAAGGCTTTAGTGCAGAAAAGAAATGTAGCCAACCTTTTTGCATTGATGAAGAGGCAAAACACAGAATATAATATTGTTTTAGAAAAGATTTAGGAATACTTTATATATGAGAAATTGTAGCTGTTATCAAAAACACTTGTTCACCACTAAAGATTTTGTTTGTGCCTGGTAAATTGTATTTTATATGTGGTAAAAAGGAAAAATCTATTTGCAGATTAAAGAGAACACAGAATCAATCTTTCTATAAACTGTTTTTTAATGTTACTTCACAATTGTAATTTATATTGTCTCCATACTGTTTTAAGATACATTTTTCACAAATATAATATGATGATGATAATAAAATGATACAGTGACCTAGTTGTGCTGAACTCATTATAGTAAATCTAATAAACACTTTTTGTAAACAATGCTGTGCATATTTTGCATATTTATGCATAATTTGTCAACAGAGTTTGATCAGAATCATAAAGATGCAGTGACATAAAGATGCATGGTAATGCATTTGAAAAAAAAATACTCAAAATGTAAGATCATTACTTTGACACAAGGTTATTGTTTTAGGAGGTCAACCATACCAATTCAGTTTACCTCTTTTATTTGGAAGGACACTTTATTTGCAGAAAAGTTTTCAGATTCAGGAATTAAGGGTGTTTTTCCATTTGTTTTCTTTAGTTTCTACAATAGATTTTTTGGATCTGTGGTCCTTTGATGTGAAGAGCATTCAGGTTTTTTTTTAAGTGTAAAAGAAACTAAATCCCTAAGGTAGGACTTTCCATACTTAATATTAGTTTTTTGCATATTATTTATATTTCAGCTGTGCACATATTATTCCAGATATTGCCCTAAAACAGCACAGAGTTCTTTGCTTTCTTCCTAAAAATATGCACCTTAGTGATGTGTTTGTACACATTGTTAGGCCTTTTGAAGTCAATGGAACATGCCACCTGCATAAAGATGTGTTTGGTTGCACAGTTAAAGCCTTAGCCTGTAAACATTTACATCATCCAGTCTGTATCCATGCAAAAAAATAATGCTATATTTACAAAAAATCAGTAGTGAAAGCAAAAATTCAGCTGGAGAAGAAATTTTATAATAAGCCCAGTAAAAGCTGAAAATAAGTTGCTGGGAGGGCAGCTGAAGCAGGTGTATCTGGCAGTGAGAAACAGACTTCCTGCTTTGGACATCATTACTTGTATTGCAAAAACTCTTGGAGGATTCAAGAGGACTTCATGCTTCATATTTTCATTAATATATCGACAATATCTAAATATCTCTATTGCCTTAACACTATTAAACTAGAGAGAGAAAAATGAAATGATTGGATAGTTTTGTGCGTTGCATTTTGGATAGTCTGTGCATTGATTTTTTTCCGACATCGATGTGTATTACTGTGAAAACATTTTAAGGTTTTTCCCATGGTTAACCTTGTAGAAAAGTATAAGAAACCCTTAACATCCATTTCCAGTAAAAAAGATCGTTTGACCTCAAAATCTGTGCACGCGTCCACAAATTTTGATTTGTGTGTTCAGCCGAGAACACAGCAAAGGCCTGGGAAAATGAAAGGTTAATCCCTCATCTGAAGTGCACAAGTGTTTCCTCATGCCTGCAGGTGGGAGATGAATATGCTAATGGGGCAAGCCTGACTCTGCAGTGATTTGTAGGTGAAAATGTAACTTGTGATAATTAAAGGCTAATTACTTTTAGCTAGCAAGTGGGAACCAGGTGCTCTAAAGCAAAAGAAGAAGATATTATTTTGTGCTGTTAAGACTTTTGGAGGGGGAAAATAGGAAGGGACTACAATTGTGTTTCATTTCTTTTGCCTTGAATTTTTTTGTTTTAGTAAAATAGAGGGCAGAAATTAAATGGTTAGGTGTAACATGCAGTTTTCATAGATTTTGGGGGGTTATTTTTTTTTTTTCATTGCTTTCCTTTAGAGATGGCCAGAGTTAGGCAGGGATTTTGGAAATGTTTTTGTTGTTTAGATGTTAGTAGTATTACCATCACAGGCAATGTGTCTTGTTTCAAAGCCTGTTTTACAAACAGCTCCTTCTGAGATGCTCACTAAAAAGAATCTCTTTTAAAAGTTTCTCTCAAGTATTGCTTTCAAAGGCACCCTCAAGAGTGAGCACTCAGACAGATTAGAGCCTTAGAGCTTCCCACATATTTCCATCTTGCCTTTATGGTAGGATGTGTTAACTTTCCTAGTTTGTCTTCCCTTTGAAGGCCCGTGGATCCAAGGACGTTCAGGCATTTACACCCACATTCCTTTCCTGATTTTCAAGACAGCCTGGTTACTATCATAAGGAGCCTCATGAAGATATTTCTGTTAGATGAGGTGCCATATCACTTATCTGGGAAGTAAACAACTCAGCATCCCGAAGGAGTAAATCTAATTCTTTTGGTGACCATTTGGCAGATCTACTCTTTTACCACTCATGCACTGTAAATTTTACAGTAGCTTTACAATTTCAAAAATAATCAATTTTCTGTTTAGACAGTTATATGTAATTATTTACTGGTTGAGTCTACATATCCTGATAATTCATCACTTTGAGTAGTGGGTGATAAATCTATAAACTAATTTCCTTAATGATCTTGGTTTTTTGTAACAAACTGGGGTTGCAGTCACTCTGACCACCACAGGCATCTACAATAAGCACGTAGGCTTTGCCTTCACACAATAGAGCTGTACTTAGGCTCTAGGTTATTTATAGTACCTACATGATTTCTTGGGCAGAGGTATGAAAAACTTAAAGTACTAACCAGGTAAGTAGCTGATTTATTTTTAAGCCATACACTTTTTATTTGTGGCTCACTTTAGCTATGTTACCCTTTTTACCTGGTTTGCAGACATGTTCTGCTTACATCAAATCTAACACAGAGGAAAGACCAGTGGTATTAGTATTTAATTTTTATGGAATAATTCAGACATTAATATATTCTTGTGGGCTAGGAAATGTGAGAATTTCCCCAGGTTAAAAAAATCAGCTTTGAACTGAAATGAATAGAGAGACATCTTGATCTCATTTTCCATGTTAGCATATTAAAATCTATCAGCAGCTGATTTGTATTTAAAAAACAGTCATCCTCAAATAAATAATTTCTTTTAACTCTTCAAGTTACTATTACTTTTGAAAGACTTTTGTGTATTTGATTGAGTGGAACTGCAGACAGTCCAGTTACCAGCTGGAGGTCTGGGGGGCCTCCTTCAGAGGTCAATTCAATTTCCAGCAAGTTTGTTGTTTTGTAATAATGGGGAGACCTTTAGGAGCAATTGTCTAGGACAAATTTGGTCAGCAAAAGCCTGTGAGGCCAGGCCAGTAGGCCAGCTAGTCTTCTTGGTTTTGCTTTTAAGATGTCAAGAGAATTGATGTGTCCTTTTGAACTTTTTTGTTCTACTGCATCAGCATCTTTTGCACGAAAAATATTTCACCAGTGCTTTTTTTTTATATATATATATATTCAAACTAGTTGTAATTCTGATTTCCTTTAGGAAGTGATTGTATCTTCTTATAGCTGTACTTCGAGATGAAGGAAATTATGAGTCTTTCATTTTTACAGATGGACATGCAAATCGAGTGGTAGAATCCAATATTGTATAATTACATTGATCACTAATTCTGATGTGGTTTTGTTCCTGTAAGTCTCTCTTGAAGTATTTTGCATAAAGTGGGAAAAAAAATATTGGTTAAAAGAAGCAGCATAGGTAGTAACAAGGATAGTTTGTATGCATTTACTTATTAAAACATTGAAATAGACAGGTCAAATGGGCTCACAGGCTGCAAGGAGGACATCAATTACCTTCTTCATATTGTACCTACCTTACACTGTGTCTTGGTTTGAAAAGACAGGTGTCTGCTAAGGAAGGCAGAAGTCTTCTTTGAAATGAAAAATGTAAACCCCCTCCTTCCAAATTATTATAATTTTGAAATTAAAGGGGGCTCTTAGGCAATGATATTGGAATAGGAATACCAGTTCCTTACCAGGAAAGTTAAAAATACAAGTGTAATAATACAAAGAAAAAAAGAAAACAAACTGCTGACAGAGTCAGAATACGACCTAAAAGGGTGTTGGTAGCAGTTCTATTAAATGGTGGCTGCAGTCCTCTTGCAGTGACAGATGTGGTTCTGTTGAAGCAGTGATCCTGTAGAAGGGTATAGGTTTCCTCTGAAGATCCAGTGGTGTTATAGATGGGCCTGGTCTTCCTCTGGGAACCCAGTGGGTAAAGGTGGTCTGTGGTGTTCCGAATGTCCGATTATATCCAGGTAGGAATGCTTGGCTCCTCCCCCTGGGCAGAGCATCTCCCAATGGGATGATGTAAATTTATCAGTCATGCATTGAGACTCAATGGCCCATTAATAGAAGATATCTCCCAGAGGGAGGATGGGTTGTGCTGGAAGAGATAAAGAAAACTGCTAAATTAACAGAAGATAACTGCCCCACCTCTAGCAGATGATGATAGAATACACACCCCTGGCCACATCTTGCATTTGCAACCTAAGGCACACTATAAAGTGCAATTGCTGTAATTAGTACAGCAAATTATGAAGAAAGATGTTTTAGGAAAAATTAGCACCATGCTTCAGCAGGTCAGCAACTGGCACGTGAGTTCCATCTTGTTCTAAAGATATGTTTTATTAGTTTGTTCCCTCACCCTCTTTTCAGACCCCTTATCTCTGAAAACACCCATGAGAAGAAAAAGAATATATGTTTATTTCTTACTAGCATTCTGTTTTGTAAATAATGAGTCAAATAACTATTCATCCACAATTTCTCAAAGCTGCTTTATATAACAAGACAAGGCTTGTTACTGAATTTCTCAAAGCAAGAACTCTCCCAGAATCCCTGAATTTGTGCTTGATGCCTTTACATCTACTGGACAAGGATAGACAAGATTGTCTACAAATTATTTTAGATTTGTTTATTTTCTTTAGAGCCTTTAAAGATGTGTGAATTTTCATCCTGTTGTTTTGCTCTATCATAGTCTTACTGGGATTTCTGTTTCAGGATGATACCTTCTTGGCTTAGATAATCTTTGGCATTTAATTATATTTTAGCTCTTTTTATTCTATAGTATCTCCCTCCTTCCCACCTCTCATTTCCTTGGGGATTACTCATCTTTGATATGTGCATGAAGAACAGGTAATGAGGAAAACTGAAAGAGTTGAAAATAATTTTAAGAAATATTTTTTTCCTTCTGTAGTGCAGTTAACAAAATTCAAATATATTAGTGTAGCATAGTGCAGTGTTATGAAAATATAATTAGTAGCAATATCGAAACTAATAAATAGCTGTTTCCATTTTATCAGCTAATATTCAGAAAATCTTATGGACAGAAAGCTTTCTTTTACCTCTGATATGTATGGATGTCCTTGAATTTCACTGATACTGAAAAACTAGTTTATCACACCTCAGTAAGTTCCTTATGTCCTTGTTTTCCAACAGTGATAACTTAATTTTCTCAGTGAAGTGGTGGAAAATGCAACATTTCGCAAAACAAATTGTAGCAGAGAAATATAAAGCAATAGACAGGAACTTTTCCTTCTTTACAAAAATGGGTATTTTTTAATATTGTTGTTTTAAAAAAAAACCCACTCAAATCTGAAGAGGGTTCTTTTGGTGTTGTTTGATGTTTTTTATCCTCAGGTAAGGATGGAAAAGGAGAAATAAGCTTCGCCAGTTTAGTAGGTGTCTCACAAAGCTCAGTTTGACTGATTAAAACAGCAAGATGGGGCTAGAGAAAGGGAAGAACTGTTCTGTAATAATATGATTTTGTTATTCCCTGATTAAAGTTTGGTAAAACTTTTTAAATAATTCCATTAGGTGGCTGGATTGGCAGCATTCTTGCAGCCTGTGTCATATGTGTGAAGCATATCTGTAAAGCAGCCAGATGTGCGGGCTTTATCAGACTGAGAGGAAAATGCATCTAGATACTGTAGCTAGATAGAGATGCAATTTTGATAGCTGGTGTGGGCTGTGCATTTACCATCTCTTGCCCAGAACTTTTGTGAACAAATTATGTAGGTGCATGCAGGTGAAAGACAGAGAGAGACCTTGTTCATAAGGAAGGAAGGGAGGAAGGAGGGAAGGGCAGGAGGGAGGGAAAGAAAAACCCCTCAGCCTTTTTCAGTGGTGGATCTGTTTTGGAGCTGGCTGGCACTGGCTCTGCTCAACATGAGGGCTCTCTGGTCCCTTCTTTCAGAGGTCACCCCTACAGTCATCCTCCCTGCAACAAAACCTTGTCAGGTAAATCATATACCATAGATAATAAGCATGAAAAGAAAATAAAAAAACCACAAAAGAAAATCCACAAAACAAACCCAAACAAACAGCTTCTTTGAAAGATTCATTTTTTGTGTTTATGAGGTGTATCAAATAGATGTCAACTTGAAAGGGACAAGCTTTGCACCATGC
Source organism: Urocynchramus pylzowi (assembly GCA_013397555.1). Lineage (NCBI taxonomy): Eukaryota > Metazoa > Chordata > Aves > Passeriformes > Fringillidae > Urocynchramus > Urocynchramus pylzowi. Next base: position 94,050 of record VZRH01003034.1, on the reverse strand, counting down.
AGTAGTATTATACGGCTGACTTGGTTGGTGTGCTGCAATGGGACATTCATTTACATGGCTGATCAGGTACCTTGAGGAAAAGCTGTCCAGTCCATGCAGTATAAAGCAGATCAGGGTGGCTTTATTAACAAGAACACAAAATAAAGACAAATAAAATGTGTATCCTTCCAGTGAATAAAAAACTTAGTGTATGTAAAAGACTATTTGGATAGTGAAGGACTGCTTCAGATTGGCTCACAAATCCTTGAATGCTCCTTCATTAAGAAAGTTATCTCAGAATAACAAAATTTGCATCAATTAAATTATTTTATTTAGAACACAGAAGTAAAAAAAAAATAGTCTGAATTTGTGTTGCTTTTAATCTGGAAAACTTTTGCCACAACCAAAGGAACTTTTCTGTATGTCCATGAGTATAGAACAGGGGTGAGTGGTTTTTAATGCATGTTGTAGTAATGCTGCTATCTTTTTGTTTTTCAATAATGTAATGCCATGATTTCTGAGTTGTCTTCTATCTGTCTGTGACCGCCTATCTGTAGGAGAATGTTTTCCTCCTTCCATGAGAAGGCAGTAGCATAAATTAGAGACTCAAATCTAAGTGGAGCTCAACTGCTGCACTATAAACCCACAAAGCTGTGCACAAGCTGATGGGTGAGAGGAAGAACATAATGTTCCTTGAACAAGGAAAGATTTAAGAATGTCAGGAGAGGTCACAGGAGATCCTAATGTAAGCAGGCTACTTAAATAGCTCCCTAACTCTCTCTGCAGCCTCTTTGCCCTCTGGGCAGTACCTGAAGGTGTGTGAGCAAACTTTTGTTGCAGGTGTGGCCAGGTCAGAGCCCCACTGAACGTACTGCCCTTGGGCACATTTTCTTCAACATGGTATTATATTACAAGGTCAGGTTGGTGTGTTTGGGAAAAAAGCAGCAAACCTGTTGTGTGTGTTCACAAGACTCAGGGCTGCCCAGTGAATGCTGACATTGATCTCTTTTGTGTTTATCCTCTCTGCTGCTTTAGATACTGACACTCACAGGCTCCCCACCGTGTGTGTGGTCTTTGTTGCAGAGAGGTCAGAACTCACCAGTAGTGGCAGATGATGTCTTTTCCACATTCCCGTAGGTTATCTCTGCTCCCCAAGGTCTCCATCCCTTGCAAATGTTGCCAAAGGAGTTTACATGGATATTCTACTCTCAGTAACCAGTTTCACCCCTAAAGGGAAAACGTGCTACTTAAAAAAAA
>VZRH01003034.1:77337-92791 GCA_013397555.1 Urocynchramus pylzowi | reverse complement strand
AAAAAAAAAAAAAGCACCTGAAAAACAAGTCTAATTGGAAAAAAATGACCTAAAACAAAGACAACCAAACCTACCACGAACAAGCAACCCTCCCAGTATGTTTGCAGAATTTAGGCAATAGAAAAGGGGGAGTGAAGAGTTTTCATTGGCATAGCCACACACTTCTAAAATTTTTCACATTTGAAGGTGCAGTCTGTAGCAAAAGAGTGAAAACATTTTTGATTTATATTTTGAGCTATACCAGCTAACCCACATAAAGTTGTGAGCATTAGAAAGTGATGTCAACTTTTTTTATGCATAAAATGTATTGCTAATTGATTCAAGTGAAATAACCTTTTACTTCTAAGACATGAAAAACCAGTGTCATTTATTTGAGCAATTTCTTGAGAGAAGGGGAAAATTTTTAATATCTGACATCAGAATTATTTTCTAATTATGAGTCTATTAATTCTGGCAATTAAAGCCAATCCGTGTTTACAACTGCAGATACAACAAAGCATATCCTTTTAATCTGATAGCTCTTTCTGTGACTGTAAATACCATCACTTACATCTTTAAAATTTTTAGAGCACTTCAGTACATTGTTATTGTTTACTAAATGCTTCAAGTCATTAAGTAATTAACAGAAAGGGTATGATTTTGGTTTTGGTTTTGTTTGGGTTTTTTTTTTTTTTTTTGGTTTGTTTTAAATAGCAGTATAATCCATAGGTTCATTAGAAGTCACTGCTAACGTGAGTAAATGGCTGCAACACGAAAGCCTGACTGGGTTGCCTTTGGCTGCAGCTCCAATGGTTAGTGACTTCAGGATTACTATACTCCAGTTAAAGGTGTAGGGGGGCCAAAACCATGCAAGTGGAAATCACGACTATGCAGTGCATCATGCAAGTGGAAATCACTACTATGTATCTGTCTTTCTGGGCTGGCTTTCCCTCAGTGACTCAACTCATTGCCAGTAGGCATCAGAGCTTCCAAAGATACATAGAAATGTAACTTTTATTTAGTGCTGATTATGTTTAATACAGCAGAATACATAATGTGTGAGTGTTTAATATGACTTTAGGACAGTCTGTTTCTTTAGAGAAACAGTGTAAAACATTAAGCAGAGATAAGATCTCTTTAGCATGGAATAGAAGACTGCAATTAATTTCTTCCCCCAGCTTTAGTGCGAACCTGAGTTCGCACTAAAGGTGGACTGAGTCAAATCATTATAACTACCACTTAATCTGGGCAAATTGAATTGTCTTGGCCATCACCCCTCATTCCCTAAATGGTTGCCATTCTTGAAATACTGTTGCTAGACCACTTCACTTAAACCCTTTGCTTTCAGTAGATGCTTTCTGCAGGATGGCTGATACTCCACAAGCTATGTTGCTTATCTCGTGTTTAATTTTGCAGGAGTTCTATGTTGCAACCTTCTGACAGGGCTCATAATATTCTTCCTGAATATGATTCTTCAATTATTTACAAAGTTTTACTAATTATACATTTTCATTAGGAAGAGAATGTGGAGTTAGCATTATGATAAAGCTTTTTTTGGTTAAAAAAAAACCTCAAAAAAAACCCCCACATCAAAATCCAAAATGTATCAGTCTGATTCCTTTATCTGATAATCATTAAAATTGATTTTAATGGGAATTCATGATGTTCAATAAATACATGCAGGCTTTGAAGGTAATTCTGTTTATGAATATTTTACCAGAATAATTTCTGCTTTTCTGGTAGAAAAACAAGCTCTTGGGCTTAAATAATATTTTGGAAAAAAAAATCTAATATTTTTAATGTACGAATTCTCTGACAGCGTTTAAAAAGGTAGACCAATATTTTCCTCTCTTGTCCACTGATTAGCAGAGCTTACCTTTCTGCATGAAAACTTGGAAAAGTCTACTTGGAAAAGTAAACTTTGGAAAAGTCTACTAATTGTCTGATGTAAGTGCATGATGTAAGTTTTTGTTTTTTTCTGGACTGAACATGAACTTGTATTAGTACCCCTGGAGAGGAGACAGTTGCGTTAATAGAAGCCTAATACTGACATTCTCACAAACTTTTTTCTGTCAAGGTTTGGGATTTTCACATGCACTTTTTTTTTTTTTTTAATTTAAAATATTGGTTAGCTTCAGATGCAGAGAGTGTCTGGTGTGGCCTTTTGAAGACCCACGGAGCTCACAAAGGAGACAAATTATCCAAGGAATTTCATTATTTCTATTCATATTGCTTTCTCAGCTGACAGCAACTTTACCAAGCTGCTTTTCATCCCAATGAAGATTGTGACTAACAAAGTGGGATGCAGAAGCTCAGGCTCTCTAGAGCTGCTGGTCTGACCACTGCCTGGTTTTCCTCCTGTCACACCTCATAAAACATCAGCAGTACTCAGTCACCTGCAAAAGGTTCAGAAAGGAGCAACATCAGAGCTTCCTCAAGATGGGATAAGTGCATCTGGTGATTAGCAATTATCAGGTGTCAGGCAGTCTTGGAATGACAAGCGCCAGGTATGTCAACATACTGTGAGCAATTTTATCAGTGCTGGTTTAAGTGTTGTTGCACAGATTGAAGTCTGAGTGTCACGAACATCAGCTAAGGCCTTTTAGTGACTGTCTGGTGGTGTCATCTGTCTGAGGAGCTTATTTACACTAGGTAAAAGGTTTAAGAATGGCTTTAAAGATATATCTTAAGTAGCCCATAAGATCTGGGAGAAATTCACAGGGGGAAAAAGGGTGTCTCCGGGAAATTAAAGGGTATCACCTTTGGTAAAAGGGGCAGGAAACTCAGGAAGTGTTTAAGGATATTGTTAGGTCATGCAGAAAGAAAATAAAAGAGGTGAAAGCTCAGTTAGAACTTAATCTGGTCACTTCTGTAAGGATAATTTGTCACCTTTGTGAGCTCTGTGAGTCTTCAAAAGACCACACTATTCTTCCCCTGTATTTAGCAGTGGTGAGGCCACACTTCGAGTGCTGTGTCCAGTTCTGGGCCCCTCAGTTTAGGAAGGAATTTGAGATGCTGGAACATGTCCAGAGGAGGGCCACAAGGCTGCTGAAGAGTATGGAACACAAGTCGTTTAAAGAACAGCTGAAGGAGCTGTGGGTGTTTAGCCTGGAGGAAAGGAGGCCCAGGGGAGACCTTATCACTCTCCACAACTCCCTGAAAGGAGGCTGTAGCCAGGTGGGGGTCGGTCTCTTCTCCCAGGCAACCAGTAACAGGACAAGAAGACATGGACTTAAACTGCACCAAGGGAGGTTTAGACTGGACACAAGAAGAAGTTCTGTACAGAAAGGGTGATTGGGCATTAGAATGGGCTGCCCAGGGAGGTGGTAAAGGCATCTGGAGGTGTTTAAAAAAAAAAGACTTGATGTGGCACTCAGTGCCATGGTCTGGTTGACAAGGTGGTGTTAGGTCATAGGTTGAGTCTGATAATCTCAAAGGTCTTTTCCAACCTAGCTGATTCTGTGATTCTGCAATTGGGCTAATTGTTTATGTTAAGTTAGTACTATATTCATAGAAGCAATGTTTTTTCCCTCTCAATTCTAATAAAGTTATGAAGAAGCAGAGCTCTATATGCAAACCTAGATGAGTATGCTTTTATTACATATAAACAGAGCTAATTACTGCAGTCTATATTGAAACAATTATTATCAATGCTGTGTGAATGTTTAAGGAAACCTGAGCTATGAATTGGTTACACAACCTGGACTTCTAGATGTATGTGGGAATAATTTTTCAGAATTAATTTAAAGATAATTAGGTTTTTGTTTGGATATGCTTTGTTTTTTTGGGAGGAATTAGGGTGGTGGTTAGGGTTTGTTTGCTTTAAAGTAAAACCAAACAATTCATTGAAGACAAGTTCTAATGTCTGAGGTTTACTCTATTGCTTTTGTTACCACTGTGTTATTTGTTAGCCATGTGTTATTCTGTAATTCCAGTGTAACCATTAAGCCCCCAAATCTGACTGGCGCCAGCAGCTCTTTCACAGCTGGAGTGAAGGGCAGGGAATCTAATTCCATAAAACTTGCCTGGATAAGAATCTTGGGGATAAAATACTGAGACACAAAGTAGTTGTTCACCTGCAGAGGGAAGCCAGCTATTACATACAGTAATCAGAGTTGCAGCTGCTCTTGCAGTTTGTCAGATTGAACTGGCAGAGAAAACTTCTAATTTTTGTTCTGGTGAGTCTGAGGAGTATCAGTCTGGCATTAGATATGAGCTCATTATAATATAAATAAATCACAATTTATTCACAATCACCAATCATAGTATTGTATTCTACTACTAATAAAATTTATTTGCATCTTTTATTCTTCTATTAGCTCTAAAAATCAAGAAAAAATTTAAGTACAATAGCTCCAGAATTTCTGTCTAAATATTCTAGTTTTCATCAGTTTACTTATTTCTTTCTGTTCTTTCTTCCTTGAGACAGCTTTCATGCTGCTGATTCATCTGTGTGATTGCTGACTGACCTCACAAAGTGCTTTTTCTTTAGCTCACTAATTTTTGTCAGTTCCAGTAAGAATATCTGAATAGTTTATATATGAATTAACTCTAGTTCTTGGTGTCTAGGGACATTCATTACAGTTTTCAGTATCCATGAACAGTCATAAAAGCGTTTAACATTAATGCAAATTTAAATTCAGTTGACTAGGTAATAAATCACTCTGTTTCAGTTTTCTCTCATTTTATCTTTTAGATCTCTATTGCATTCCTTATACAGCAGACATACATTTTATTTCCTGTTGCTATTCCTGCTTGATTCAGCTGTAGCAAACCTCTTTGTTTTCATATCAATAACATTTGTTTTCATATTAATAACCTCTGATCTGGTGATCAAAATACTTGATCTGAGACACGTCTTTATTGTTATTGTCATTGATATATGTAGGAGATCTTTTTAAAGTTCTTCTTTTTTTTTTTTTTTTTTTTTTTTTTTCTGGTTGCATTTTTTGCATCTTTAAAACAGATTGGTTTGCTTTTGTGTACTCCTACACAAATTTTGCATTTAGGAACTCTCCTTTGAAAACAGATGTGCCAGTTCTTGAGGAACACAAGCTAGAGGTAGGCCCTTTTTCCCAGGCAGCTAGCCTGGGAGAGAACAAAAGAATAGCTGTGCCAGGGGAGGTTCAGGCTGCACATCAGGAAGAATTTCTTCACTGAAATAGTGCTTAACATTGGAATGGGCTGCCTAGGGAGATGGTGGAGTCATCCCCTCCATAGAAGGGTTCAAGAAGCAACTGGATGTGGCAGTTCATGCACTGTATGGCACTTAGTTGACATGGTGGTATTTGGTGAGAATTTGGACTCAGTAATCTTGGAAGTCTTTTCCAAAATAATGATGTTATTTTCTGTATGGGGAACCATTTTGTTCACTGCACAGAAACAGGATGAGGAAGACATTTAATTTTGCTCCTTTCTGTCTCCCATGGCCCTGAAGATGGGAAGCGTTCATTCTGGATCAAGAATGAACCCTTCCCTGAAGGCAATCTGTTAGGGAGACCCAGGCCAATGCAACACTGATGATGACAGTGAGGTCCCATGTGCACATCAGACACTGCATTTACGAAAATATTTTGCTGGCTGATTGCTGTCCCCCTGCTCTGAGTGATGGCCTTCATGGAGCACTGTGGCTTTTCTTTCAAAGAGGCTTCCAGAAGGTTCTCTAAACTGGTCTGCTGTAGCTGTGTTCAAGGTTTCCCTTTTCACTTTATATACATGACAGGCTCTTCACAGCAGGAGCTCTTCTAAACATTTCTACAGTAGTGGCCACACTTTAATCTGATTTATTTTTGATGGCAACTATTTCAGTCCACATGTTAATTAAGTGACTTTGAGTTTGTAATAGACCATGCCTAGATAGTACTTATTTACAGAAGAAATACTGTTTACCCCATCCTCTTCTAGACCACAGGCTGCTGTAGAAGACAGTGGAGATCCCTGACAAGCTCCTCTGTGGCTGGTCATTTGAGTCAAGTAAATAACATTTCTAGCAGCTTCCATACAGAAGTGTTTCATTATGTTGTCAGGCATGAAAATTGTATTGTCACTAGATACAAATGTTTTTGGAAGAATTGACAGCTTTTTGATTTATGTGTCTAAGATTCTAGCTGATGCTGGTGATGATATGTGACACCCAAGAGGAGAAGAGCTTTTGTGCATTGAGAATTTAGGAAGGAAAAATACTCTGTTGCTTCTCACAATCCAAATTAAGCTTTGTGTTGGATGATTTGAGGCATATCTTAAGACTTCATAGAAAGAAAGCCCTTTTACAGAACCATCCAAATATGACACATCCTATTTAAGAGAAATATTCAAGCTGTACTTAAAGGCTTGTTTTAGGTTCTTTGAACATTTACATGCTTGTGTTGAAAAGACTGATAAGTAGAGAGTGATTTTAGGATCCAAATTCTTTCCAGAAAAATTTCTCCTTTGAGGAAGAAGGAAAGAGAAACAAACCTCTTATTTAAGTAAGTCATTGTAATGTGTTCTGTGACATTTCCAGGGCTGACTAGAAGAACAAAGGGGAATAATAATGAAAGAGAAAGAGAAAACTATTTATGTAAAAGTTCGAGGGGTTTTAAAGTATGAATTTGAATATACATTTACTATTTGAAGTTATTAATCTCTTTTATCAATGGTCTTCTGATGTTCTAGATTCTTTTCTTGCTGGGCCATTTGTTTTGTAATGAAAACTTTTCACACTCATCAGTGTTCTTCTTCGTAAATTTGCTTTATGGGATGATTAAAGTGAACCAGCAACTTTTCAGTCTATTATGTACTTTAGTTTCAAATGTATGCAAACTATAAGGGAAAGGTAGTTAGAAATGTGTTTTTCCGGTTGCAGGAAAAGACAGATCTCAAACCAGAATGTTATAGCTTTAGGTTTTTTCTCTGGTGCAGCTATAGATCTTTAAAAACTTAATATGAAATACTGAAACATCTTTCTGGAATTTCTTTGTGAAAACTTTTTAATCACAGAACATATTTTATCACTGATACAGACAAAACAACATATAATCTTTTGAGATATGAATTCTTTGTTGGATAAAATCTGACTAACCTGGACTGGCAGAAAAAAATTTTCAACAAACCAACCCAACCTCATTCAGTAAGGAGACTTGTGGCTGTGCTTTCCTTTAAATCTCACAATTTCTTTATGCTAAAAAGACTGTGAAACAGAAAGACTTTGAATGGCTTCTGAAGTGAAACTTTTTCCTTCCCTAATGTAAGAAGCATGCAAGTAAACAGTAGATGTTAAAATTGTTATACATTTAAGACATCAAAGTTTTCTTCCAGTAACATGTAGAGGATATTTAAATAATAGCTCCTTTTAAAATCAGCAGGAAATACCTGGGAAACATACTGCCAAATAAAATTGGAAGCTGGCCCAGTACAATCTAGTTAATATATTATTATATGCCAACAACAGAGGAGTAGGATTGATATCTGAGAGTGTTTCAGCAGCAGTGTCTGGTCAATGCCTAAATCCAAAGAGTTCTATTTGATTTTCATTTTTTTTCTTTTTTTTTTTATATTAAATATTAGTTATATTTAAATATATGTATACATCTCCTGACTGGAGAATTAAGATTCTAACACCAAGAGTGCCCCTTTTTCTCTCAGACATTACTAGCCTCCTATTCCCCAATTTGTCTTGTACCTTCTGCTAGACGGAAAATAAAAAAAAAAAAAAAAAAAAATCACTAAGGAGATCAAGTCTTGTTTGAAACAATTAAAATGGGAGAGTATTTACTTTGTCTCTTGGTATACTATTCTTTTTTGTCCATAAGGTTAATTACCTACACTGTTTAAATTTTGCAGTGAATCAGAGTACAGCTTATCAGAAGAACACAGTTCTCTGCTGCTTGTATTTTCTTTGTTGTCCCTTACATGTATTTTTTTCATAAGCTGTATTTAAAGAGGGGACCAGAAAGGCAGGAACAAACATACATTTATTTCTTCTTAGAACCTACCATTTGATCTTTTATTTTCTTTTGGTAGTGTATAGAGCCAGTTAAGAGTCTTGTCGTTCAGAAGTTCATCCCATTGATCTTTGGGAAGAGTGCTGGTTTGACCCTTCAGTTCCCAGCCAGACTTTGGCATCATGCTGATTGCTTCTGTGCTGTGAAATGAATTTGTCACAGCGGTATTTATAAAGAATCTTTTCTTGAAATAAAAAGACATCTTCACCCCACGCTCCCTCCCCAAAAAGGGGAGTTAAAAAGAAAAAAAAGGACCAAAAACTAGATTGAAAGAGACACTGCCAAACTCTGTGGGAAGGAGAGAAGTAGGAAATAAAGTGGGAAGAAAATTTGTTAAATCCAGTGCTTACATAACAGCAACAACTTCCCTACATGAAAATATAGGGCAAGATAAAAAGCTCCTGGAAATGCATATAATTTTTCAAAATTAAAAACAAGGTAAACCAAAAGCTGATGTTTTCCTAAAAATGCAGTTTTACAATGATGGTCTTATGGGGATATATGTATGGTAATAAATTAATGCTGCATTTTTAAGAAGTCACATCGCAATCACAGAGGAATTTCTGTTTAAATGCCTAGTTTCTAGCTTTCATGTAAGAATATTTATAACCCATTTCCTTTACACTGCCACTCTTCTTAGAAGCACATGGATAATTATAATTGTAAATAAGCATTATATAATTAAAATATAAATCAGCATTAAAATTTTTTAAATTAGTTTTCCTTTGAATGCTTTCATTTCTGCTCTATTATAAATGATGGATTAATTTTCATTCACCACTTCTGAATACCTTTGAGCAAATGCAATAATTTCAATGCTTAAAATCCTAAGTTCCTACAGGAATGTATTTTTTCTTACTATTTAATTCTGGGTACAGTATGAATTATCATATCTTATAGTAAAACTTTATTTTCATAACATAAAGGCCTTGTAAATTCTTTAGCTTATACTTTTTTTTTTTTTTTTCCTGATGCTTTAGAAAAGATCAATAGTAAAAAGAGACTAAAACATACTCCAAGATTCTGAAGTTCTCACCTCTTCCTAATGGAAAGTTCCAAGTCAGTCAAGCTAGCCTGTAAATATAATGTAGCAAAACCTGGATTTAATCTTGAAAGACTCTATGATCATAGGACATTTTGTGTCAAGTTTTGTTCTTCACAAAGTTATTGTATCAAAAATTGGCCCTGCAGAGTGCCACAGGTGAGCAAATTTATCTCAGAAATAAAAAAAAATGGGATGCTGTATCCAGAAGAGCAAAGGCAATACTGAGTAGGTCTTGTAGTAACTAGATAATATTCTTTGAGCTGCAGACAAGCAAGAGTGGAAAGGAGTAAGCCAGTGTGTTTCTACAATGCATGCACACGTTCCTCTAGGCCTGTACATACTTTGTGTATGCTACTGACAGTGCTATTATTTTGATTTAAGTAAACATTCCCATCAAGGACTTGAGCCTCGCTCATCAAGGTTCCTACTCAAATGTTTGTACGTCCATGTGCAGCATGCAATCAGTTTTCTGTAGTTCCTCTGCTCCAAAATACTTTTAATGTAACATTCTACAAAAAAGATGGTTTAGGTTTCTTTCCTTTAGGGGTCTATTTTGGTCCTCTGGAGAGAGATGTTACCAGAGATGACCTTCCCTACAGAATGGACTGATCTTTATTGCCACTACACAGATTTTCAGAGCAGGGAGAAATTCAATATAATAAATATTGACTTAATATCAAGATGCTTTTGAGATTCCTTGTTCTGATAGTTCAGTCTATCTTACTCAGGTTGAGCTTTCAAAGGTGCTGCACTGAAAGGTGCACAGCACATTTCAACTTTTCAGCCACCTCAGAAGTTGATAAATTCTTTTCTACACTATGGAAAACATTTTACTTTCTAATTACTCCATCTCTGAAACAATCCAAAATTATAAATGCTGTATGCAACTGATGAGCATTGCAGGCTTGAGAAGAGAAAGCTGCTGGGGGACCTTATAGCTCCTATCAGTACCTAAAAGTGATACAAGAGATCTGGAGAAGGACTTTTTACAAGGACATGTAGTGACAGGACAAAGAGGAATGGTTTTAAACTGGAAGAGGGCAGGTTAAATTACATGTTAGAAGAAATTCTTCCCTGTGAGGGTGGTGCAGCACTCTGCCCCACTCCCTCTGTTGTAGTGGCATGTCCAGAGCATCGGGAAAGTAAAAGTTAGAAAACTCTTGGGTTGACGTAAAGGCAGTAAAGCAGAAGCTGCACACTCAGGCAAAGAAAAACAAGGTGTTAATTCACCACTTCCCACAGGTAGGCAGGTGTTCAGCTGTTCCCAGGAAAGTAAGGCTCCAACATGCATAACAGTGACCCAGGAAAAGAAACACCTTTGCTGCAAAGCACCCCCTGCTTCCTTCTTCCACCAGTTTTACCTGCTCAGATTGGAATATCCCTTAGGTCAGCTGGGGTCTGCTGTCCTGGCTCTGTCCCTACTCAACCACTCACTGCTAAGACTCTAACTCAAATATCCCTGTATTCACAGTGCTGTTTCCAGCATGAATCAAAACCATGGCCCCATTCAATCTACTATGAAGAAAATTAATTCTACACCAGTCAAAACCAACATAGGCAGAAACAGGAACACCCCCCAGGAAGGAAATGAACATAAAGAGCATCCTGTATTCTCCTCCTGCCAGGCAGAATGCAATAACTTGACAAAAGGGAGTGAATGGAGGCAAGTGCATGTTCGGGGTGCCAGGTGAACCCTCTCCCTGCCCACCTTGCCTTGCCTGTTCTGTACAACAGGTGTGAAATTCTGGCTGTGGAAGGTAAGATAATTGGTGGTGTGGAAGATGATCCATCTACACCAGATGTGTTCCCAAGGTCAGAAAGGCCTATGTATCATGACCTCCTCCACAAAGAACAGAAGGTCTATATGCCAAACAAACCCTTAGGGTGAGAGACCTGCCGGAGCAGATGGAACACTGGGCCTGTTGGTCACCAGCACGACTGAGCTAATTGGGAACATCAAGCTTCCAGGCAATTTGGGCTGCAGTGATTATGAGCTAGTGGAATTGACAGTCCTAAGGAATGTGGAAAAGGCAAGAAAATCAGGACCGTGAATTTTACGAGAGCAAAACTCCATCTATTCAAGGAGGTAGTCAACAGGATGACACCAGACAGAGTGATGTGGTTGATCATCAGAGGGATGATCAACCACATCACTGAGATCATCAGAGGGATGCAATACCATGCAGTGTGACCTGGGCAAGCTTGAGAAATGTGAAACTCATTAGGTTTATTTAACAAGACCAAATGCAAGATGCTGCACCTAGGATGGGGCAAACCCCCATTGTCAATCCAGACTGGGGATGAGCAGATGGAGAGCAGCTCTGCCCAGAAGGACTTGGGGGTGCTGGTGGAGGAGAGGCTGGGCATGACCCAGCAATGTGCACTCAGCTCAGAGAGCCAAATGTGTCCTGGCTTATCCAGAGCCCCATGGGTAGCAGGGAACAAAAGGGGATTCTGCCCCTCTGCTCTGGTGAAAGCCCACCTGCAGTGCTGCATCCAGCTCTGGGCTCCCAGCACAGGGAAGACATGGACCTGTTGGAGTAGCTCCAATGTAGAGCCAGAAAAATGATTAGAAGCATGAAACATCTTTCCTATGAGAAAAGACAGAGAGATTTGGGGTTGTTCAGCCTCTAGAAGAGAAGTTTCTGGGAAAACCTCTGTGTTGCCTCTAAATACTTAAAGGGGGATTATAAGAAAGATAAGGACAAGGGGACAGACTTTTAGTGGAGCTGTGGAAATAGGACAAGAAGTAATTTTTTTTTCAACTGACAGAGCATAGATTTAGACTGTGTGTAAAGACTAAATATATTCGACAGTGAGGGTGGTAAAACTGGCCCAGGCTGCCCTGGAAGTGTTTAAACTTGGGGGTCTGAGCCCTAAGTTGAAGATGTCCATAGGATTTTCAAGGATGATCAGATAAAGCCCTTATCAGCATATATTGGTGGTCAAGCTCATCCTGCTTTGAGCAGCCAGTTAGAGTAGAAACTTCCAGATGTCCTTTCCTACCTGAATTTTCCCATTATCCTTTGAAGAGTCTGTTCAGCTCTGTCATGAACAGCTTTTGAGGTTTGTTAAAATAGGAAAAGAGCAATAAAAAAGTACAAAACCTATTTCAAAGATTGAAACACTTTTTTTAAGGAATAAAATCTATGATTTTATGTGGTTTATTTGTAAATAGGAAATGTAAATTGTAATTTAGTGACAGTATGTCTGTACTCACTACATGGGAGAGGAGACTTTGATAATGGGTTCTTCAGTCCAGCAGACAGAAATATGAGTGGAGTCTGGAAGCAGTTCATAGGTGCATTGAAATCAGATATTAGATGTTCCTAAAAGCAAAATAAAATTAAAATGAGGTCATTTAACTGGAAAGCCAGCTAAGTGATTTGGTTGATTGGCCATCACTGGTAATTTTAAAATCAGGTTTAGATGTTATTTCTAAATGAGGTAGTCTGATTCAAATGGAGCCAAATAAGAAAAATCATATGACCTGTGTTATGCAAAAAGATGAATTAGATGAATACACTGAGTACCTCCAATCCTCTAATTTATGGAAATAAAAAATAATTTAGTCCGAACTGATAGTGATGTCAACTAACACAGCAGTTTCTTTGCCTTGGAGTAATTTAGAAAATCAGATAATTTCCTTCCTCAAAGAAATAAGGTTGTTAAAGCAAGTGGGATGTCCAGCTATTGAGTTTTTATGCTAAAATGTATTTAGCATTATGTGTTGCATTACATCCATGGCAGTGACACCAGCACACATGGAACCAGAATCTAGCTGCAAATATGTATGAAAAAAAAAGGAGGGAAAAAACCCAGTTTTCTTTTGATCAAGAGAGACTGTGAACTAAACAAATCAAATAACAGTGAAGAGCCTTTAATTTCTTTCCTTCCTCAATCTGGGCTACATTTCTTGTCCTGTGCTTAGAGCTCAAATCGTTAGTAACCTGATGGTTTCAGAACTTTAATGTCTTCTCAAAGAAAAAAATAATTGTTATCCAATTTTCTGGAAATACCAGAGCATATAGAATTTTTCAGAAAGTTGCAGACATTATTTTAAAGGACAGTAGTACAGTTTATGCAAATGCTGAGAAGTATTTTGACCAGTAATCTGAACCATTGAAATTAAACTTGCCTACAGAGATCCCAGATGGCTCAATTTAGCAATCCAGAAGCACTGAAAGAAGTTGCTTCAGAATTTGTGTAATACCTTTATATGTGTAGCTCCCTCATCTGACAGTCTCAAGATATGCCTCTGTTGTGCAAACCTCTGATGCACAGACATTCAGGTCCTGGTCAATAGGTGGTAGTAACCTGCAAATAGGGTATATGGATTTTGAAACCTGAAGAAAAGAATTGATTCTAAGAATTTAAGAGACACTTAAATGCTTTCTTCCAAATATAGACGAGTTAAAAAATACTAAAAAAACCCAAGTGAGACATAGGGGGTTTCTGCTCTCTTTAGAATATTTGTGTCTTTTTATCTCCATTTTACAGATGCCATGTTCATGAAAGTGCCACCTACAGCTCATTAAAAAAAATAAGTCCTACAAACTTGAAAGAATGAAAGAAGTATGTGTGAGTGAGAAAGAAACAAGCAGAGGGTGGTGCCTGTGATGCCTTCCTGCATTAACAGCAACATCCACAGCTTTTAGTGGGTGTTCAGTGTAACCCTTCTTCTTGCCATGACTGCCATGGCTCTGGAACCATCAGAGCTTTGGGTAATTGCACAAATGATAAACAAGCAGGAAAGGGGGCACTGGGTTAATTATTTATCCTACATTCCTCTGTAAACGCAAACCAACATAAACTATTTTTATTCCTATAAATGAGGCTGCTACTTGTACATAAACTGACACAACCTCTGCCATTAATAGGGCTGAGTGGGCTATAGTATCACATGGAAATGAAAAGCTGTAAGAGTGAAAAGAAATTGTATGAATTTCATTATCATTAATATAGCAGAACAGCAGCACTTAACAACTTCACAATCATATTTTCTGATGGAAAGATGAACATTTCATCTCATTTTAACTCAGTGTTTTGGGGTTTTTTCCCCCATCTAGTTAGAAAAAATGAGTTTACACACTGTTTCCCCCAAAGGAAAAAAATTAGAGGATATTCTATTCTAAGTGGATATACTGCTATGGCTGCCTTTCAGACTACGTGCTATGGTTTTCCATCTTTACATGAAGTCAGGGTAAAACTATTCTAGGCTTATCTATTATGATTTACATTGTAATATGTATAATAATATATTTAAAAGTTTTCATTTCAATATTTTAAGAAGTCATCCTCTACTTCAATTGCACTGAAAATTGGAGCTTTCATGGGAAATTTAGGTAGATTTTGATTTCAGTATTTTGATTAAATGAGCTGGAAGTTCTTGATAAGCCGAGTAACAAAAGCCCCTGTTCCAGATTTATTTGTTTATTTGTTTGTTTGTTTATTTTTCCATGATGACTGAAAGTATGAGCACGTAGCCCCACCTTGAAAGCAGAGCAGGACACTGAGGCCTGCATGATGGGAACCAGCAGGAGACTGGAAGCAGCAGCTGATTTAGCATGGCCAAAAATCTAAGCCTGCCCCAGATGGTCAGAGGCTTTCCAAATTCCCACCTGATACCTACTACCTTCAGGGAGAATCAACACTGACACCAGCTTTCTGAAAAAAGGATAAGTAATCTCAGTAGGCATGAGCATAGCCTAAAAACTTATGTGCAGACAGGGTAGCCAAAGAATTTTACAGCCTGCTGGTATTCACATAATGTGGGTGACTCCAAGGGATGTGCAACAGCTGTTAAGCCTCATCCTTCTGTATCTCCCCACCAGCCAGTATCAAATTGCATCCAAAAACTGACAGGAATTCTGGAAGGGAAAAGGAATTCCAAGTGCATCTCCGAGGCTGAGGTTTTCAGTATGGGGAAACAACCTAAGAGCAGGGTAAAACTCAGAAGTGAATTTTAGCAAGAAAAGTAATCGATGTGTTTACCTGTGGAGACATTTGGAAGGTCTAAAGGAGGATTAGGATGGAAGGAGCAAGGGAGAAGTAGTTTGGACTCCTAGAAAGGAGGAGGGATGAGTAGTAGGGAAAAGAGGAGTGAGAAGAAGCTGCTGAAAAGTACAAGCAGTGGAAGAAGTTAGAGGTAGATTTCTTACATCTGAGTCCCATCTTTTCCAATTTTTGCTCTGGAATATGTGTAGTCAATTCCTGTGGCCTGTCTAGGCCTCCCCTGCTGACCTTTGGCATGAGCTCTAGATATGGGAGCTAATGGCATTTTTCAAGTGGAGAATCTTTTCCCAGGCCCCAGTGTGGAGTTACTGATGAGGCTTGTCAGGGGGACAAGGACTGGGAGGCAAGAAGGAAAGCAGAATGTTTTGAGTCATGTAGGAAAACATGAAAGAGCATTTTTAGCCTTTTTTTTTGGCTTTTGGCAATTATTTGA
>VZRH01003034.1:29046-77267 GCA_013397555.1 Urocynchramus pylzowi | reverse complement strand
CATGTAGGAAAACATGAAAGAGCATTTTTAGCCTTTTTTTTTTGGCTCTAGTCATTACTTGACTGTAGCAAATGACAAATCTTTCTACAACTTATATTCAACCCTAACTTGCTAGTTTTAGTTTACAATTTCTAGATTTTTTGAATCAAAACTGTTACCTACAGAAAATCTGCATCAGAGCAGATTTCATTTCTTCAGAGATGGAGGTGTTTGTCCCTTTCTTTCAAAATAAACTTTTGTGTTAGAGAGCTTGAAAGGTAGTAGAAGGCTTATTCAGTGTTCCTGTGTGTTGTGCAGTGCTAGGAAAGAAAGGCTTAAAACTACTACTTCTATGGTTGATTGTTAATGACCCCAGCTGAAATGAAATAATCAATAAATATACATACTAATTTGTAAGTTTAATGCATTCTTGTGCTCAATTTTCAACACGTGGTACATTAAAGGAGAAAAGCCTAAAGCTGTACATAACATGATCTATTGGTGATTACAACAGTGAAATTAAAATCTTCAGCGGGTTTATTATATACTTTGAAGGTTAATAATTAGTACTCATTCTGTAAAGTGGGTGAGAAAGATTTTTCTCTCTTTTTTTTTCTTGACTGCTAGTTTATAGGGTCCTTTCTCTACACCCATTTATGGGGTCCTTTCTCTACATCCACTCTGAACACATTTAGACACATAATACCTGGCATTTTCCATATTGTCATTTATATGTGGGCATATAAAATGGAGTACCATAGCATGGCTAATTTATACTCACAAGTAAATATGGGTCCCAGAGTTGGCTTTGTGAGCTTATAATCTGTTTTCCTTTCAAAATAAAGTTGACTTTTGTGAAATATACTTTTAATTGTGCCCCCAAGTATTCATAGCTTGTTGTTCTGTTCTGGAAACTCCAAGAAGAAAACCACAAATCCTTTCTATTGACAAAGCATGTGAAGTTGTGTTAGAATGAAGCCCTACTGAGACCTAGTATTTTCAGGCTCATTTTGGAACCACAGCTTATTTGCAGATAAGTAGATCATACTGTGATTTTCTAAGGTTCTGAAAATAGACGAGTCCTTACCTTTGAAATTTATATAAGTGGAATGTACAGAAGCAGGCGTTTGCTCTGGCTGAGAATATGGCAGATGCTATTAGTAATTGCAGTTGGTCCTTTTTATTGTTGCAGTTACATTGTTTATGAAACAAGAATGCCTAAGTAATGCCCTTAATTTCTTTGAGATCTTATCCTCTAATGAAATGTACTCATCCAAAAACATTTTCTAATGACTAAGTTTTTTTTTTCTTATCTAATTCTTTTGTAGCTGCTGCAATGATTTCTTGCTCATACTGTTTCAGTAATACTGTGTAGGAGAAGACAAAAGTGACTAAAACCTTGACAAGTTACAGGTCACATTTGTATTAGAGAGGAAGAAAATAGGCATCAATAAATGAATCTCCTCTTTTCCCAATACTATTGATCAGAAGCAGGAAAAATTACTCTTTAGAAAAAATTAGCTTGAGAAAATCTTGAGTTTTCTAAAGTTCTTTACTTTTTTTTTATTTCTTTTTTTTTTTTTAATCACTGAATTTTATTAAGTCAAATAGTAGGAAACTGACCTTTTCAGAGGTCTTGTCACACTGTGAAGCTATTTGGTACACACCAGTTTTATTGCTAGTTTTTTTATAAGACTTACCTAATTTTCTGAAAGTAATTTTTGTGTGCAAGGAAAGACAGGGAAAAGGTTTTTGCCTCTGAGTTACACACCACTTGATTTATCATCTGCAACCAAGATTTCTCAGTAAACAGCTTTATTTGGCACCACTTCCCATGCATCACTCATAAGAACTGCAGCCCCACCTATTAACACATTCTGTGCAATTTTTGTATTCCTGGTTTTATATTTGTTATATTTCTTTATATCTGTTTGGAAATATTTTATGTATGAGCTAATCTAAATGTGTTATGGCATTTCAGAAAGTAAGTCCATCAGTAATTCAAATTTCACAATGAGGAGAAAAATAAGAAAACATTGAGTAACTTTTGGTAAAAAATATTTCTTGTTCTTTAATGTTATCCATCCTGAACATTGATTGAAACAGGATTCATAATAAATTTAGAACTGCACTTAGTTGATTGATGCAAACCTCATTTGCAAAAGAAAGAGCATACAGTGAGACAATAACATCAACCTTAAATTGGCCTTTTCTACCTCTTAAGTGCTTTAAGACTTAATGTTCTGAAATATAGATTATCTATTTCTCTTACATATAAAATGTCTAGAATTATACCTCCTCTTTGTCATTTGTTATTCCTATTCATAGAATCATAGAAGAGTTTGGGTTTGAAAAGATTTCCTAAGATATTTGAGTCCAACTGTGAACCTGACTCTGCCATGTTCACCACTAAGCCATGTCCCCAGGTGCCAAATCCACACATCATTTGAACACTTCCAGGGATGGTGATTTCACCCCTTCCCTGGGCAGCCTACTCCAATGCCTGATTACCCTTTCAGGGAAGAAATGTTCCCTAATATCCAATCTAAAGCTCCCTGGAACAACTTGAGTCTGTTTCCTCTTGTGCTGCCACTGGTTGCCTGGGAAAAGAGGCCGATTCTCACCTCACTCCAACCACTTTTCATCTAGATGCAACTCTCTGATCTAATTTTACCTTGACTTGTAAAGTTGCATGCATTTAAGTTAGGGTAGGTGGCACCTGCTGTCCTATAATAATTTCTGGGCTGGTTCTTGATAGAACAAAGGTCCAGTTGCTGCATTTCCTTGGACTAGTTAACCAGGAGAGATCCTTTAAGTCTGATTTCAATAATAATACATTTATCCTGATGTAAATAGAAGCTGAAACTCTCTGCCTGCCCAATTGTAAAATGGTCTTTAATGAATTCTTTTCTGGCAGCCTAAATAGTTATGGTTTATATGGTTTAAACTATTATTAAGTGCTTTGAAAATTGAAAATTGTTTGTAAGTATCAGTGTAAGACTCTGCTACTGACTGTAAGAGCAATGTCTGACTGCACAAGGAGTGAACTAACCCGCCTTGCCCTCTGTTCAGTATTAAATTGGATAGGAGTTTCCTGGTGTATTTTGGACCACACAGAGAGGTATTATGCCCCTGCATACCTATGGGTATAAATATGTACATGTGTGTCACTATGTAAATATATACATTTTAAAAAATTGTTTTCTAGGATGGCATGTAGTATGTCCTGTCCATTAATATTCCAAATTTATAAATAAGAAATATATCAAAATTATGCTGTTATATATCTCTTAAATTGCCCTTGTGGCTTATGGAAAACTGATGATGGCTGGGAAGCCTGGTCCATAGAATCTCACTGAATTTCAAATGAAGGTTCTGCAAATTTCCGTGTAAAATGAGTCTATGTGAATTAACAGAAAACTCAAAAAGCAAGTATGTGTTTATGAAGGAGAATGTTCAAGCAAACTACTTTTGAAAGCAAACAGCAAAGTGGAAATTCTCCAGTAGTGGGTAACACTTATCAAACAGCTTATACAACAATAGGAAAGGATCAGAACAACAGTTAATGTAAAAACTGCTTCCTAAGGAAGAGGTGACACTCTGGTCATGAACTGCCTGGCATGGCATTAAGTATCTTTCAGTGTTACTTAAGTATTGCTTACGTTTGAGTGAAGGATGACTGCAATGGTCACCTTGATTCTAAAATATAATCCCTTCAATTGTTTACATTTTTTGTAAAGATTATATTTTCCAGAAAGACAAATATAAGTATCGGTTCACTCTGTATGGTAGCTAGTTAAATGTATGTGGCCACTTGTGTAAGACAAGTACTGGAAACTGATCCTTGGAAAGAGCACATTTGGAAAACTCCTGTGTACATGTCAGAGACTGGAAATTCAAATTTAAAATACCCCACCCAAAGAAAACAGAGGAATTTAAGCAAAGAACTGCCTTAAAATCTTATTGGGCTGAATATAAATGTTTCTCTTCTTCCTGACCAAGGCTGGGAACCTGCCATGCAGTGAAGCTATTGTTGCAATGACAGCATATGTATAAAAGAATACATTGACAAATTTCACAAGGGGTATTGGATTCATTTCTCTTGATTCTCTGAGTTGGCAACAGAATATGAGTAAAATTTCCTTTTTTAAATAAGCACTGTTTGGTAAAAAGCCAGCAACAGTATTTCCTGAAACATTTATTTCTTTCAGTTGCTAACCTAGAAAGATAATGAAACAATTTAAATGCAATATTTTGAGAACAAAATAAATCCAGAACAAGAAATTGTAAGTTGAGATTCATCTTAGTATGGTTTAAAATAGCTGAATTGTAAACCACTCAAAAAACCCAGACTGATGATGGCAGTGGGCACAGAATTTTAAGCATGATGGTGCTGCCAGATTGATACTGAATCGCTACAATTGTGACAGAAAATATACTCAAGCTTTCATTCAACAGAATATTATTTGCCTGAAATCTGCAAGACATTTTGTGATACCCACAGAAGTGTCAGTCACAAAAGCCTTGAACAGTATTATAATTAAAGCTGTTGACCTTGGCAAGCAAGGAGCTGAGTTTGGCAATCGTGTGTCCGCAGACCCACCTGCAGCACCTCAATTCAGTAGCACTCACAGCTTTTGCAAGGAGCTTGCTTATGCAGTGGCATGATCAAAGTCCTCCCAAAATATGTGTATTTTACATAGGTCAAATTTTAGCTCTTGTTTTGGATCTGCAAAGTTACAAGTATGATTTTAGCCTCTAAATAACCACAGGAGGTTTCTACCATTGATTTGAGTGGTCTTCAGATAAGACTCTGTGTGCATCAACACAATCCATGCAGCATGTAAAATTCATTTTAGCTTAAATTTTATGCATAATTTACACTGAGAAACACCCTGGTAGCTGGCATGTTATTTATTTTTATCTTCTGTTCCACTCACCCTCATCTGTGGTCTGTGTCTCTGTTTTTTACTTTTTTTCCCCAGGAATTTTTTTTCTTCTCTCATGTATAATTATCTTGTTTCTTTGCTGTTGTTGCTGCTGGTTTTAACACCCATCTTAACCCACTCATCCACCACCCTCTACTTTTTTTCTTAAATGACTGTTTTCTTTAGTACCAAACTATTTTTTCTGTATTTTCTAATAAATGGTTCTTTCCTGTTTCCCTCTCACGCCTAACTTAGCATGACACCTCTCCTTTATCTTCCATTTCTTATATCATGTTGCACCAGTTTTCCATGTATCTGAAGCTCTACAGCCCTATCATCTTCTTACAGAAATCTTATTATTTGCCTCTCCTCAGTATCTACATTAAGGTTTCCTTCACATTTCCAAATTTATTTTAATTTTTAATTCAATAGTTTTGGATAAAATAAAAAATTCCTGTACTTGTAAAAAGCTCAAAGTCTGTAAGTCTAACATATCAAAAATACTGATTTAGTCCCTTCTAAATTCTGCCCCACCAATTCTTCCCCCTCCTTTTGAACACACTTGCCTCTATTTTCCTTTACTTCAGTATATTGTTTAACTCTTTGTTTAAAGACAATTTCCATTGGAATCTTAATCCCTAATGTCAAAGTTTAAATGGTAGAAAAGTGAGTTTTAACAGAATATATATCATCTAATATTTAATTCCCTACTTGAATTCATGTTAACTTTATGGAGAACTTAGTAAGAATCAGGAACCTACTCTAAAGAATCTCCAGTAGTTCAAGATCTTTACTTGAAACCCAAAGGCTTTTTATAGAATGAAAGCTCTGAAGAATCATTCAGAAGAAAATATTTAGTTATTTAAAACACTATTTTTTAAAAAAATCATGATTTAATACTTAGTGTAATCTCTCTGGAAAGATACACCTTCCTGAAGGTGTCTTCAGGAACATGATGAGCCCAAGGTTGTGAGAGTCCTGTAGCCTTGAAGAATGAAGCCCTATGGTATACAATTCTGATGTCAGAAAGTACAGTCTACAATGAAAAAAAAAAAAAAATGAAATAACCAGCTGAACTCATCATAGCAGTAAGGAATGCCATTCTGAGACAAATAATGCAGATGTCTATAATAGGTTTGTCTAGAAGGAAATTTAAAAAAATATGCAAGTACTTTTTATTTTTTACATCCCAGATAAACATCCACAGCTATATAATACTTAAAAGATGAGGGTTGTTAGTAATCACAGAAAATGCTTTGCCAATTACCAAACTGTGTTTTCTTAAACAAAATTAGATATGTGTTATTACAAAGAATACCCAGAAACACCCAGTGATAATGCAGAGCTCCAGAATGTCAGCACTTTCAAAACAATTCGGTTAGCATATTTAAGCAGACTTGATTAGGGACTGAGGCCCACTTCCTCAAAGGTGATTAAGTACATAACTCCCACTGAAATCAATTTACTTATATATGAATTTAAAATGGCTACAGAGATGTATTTTGATATAAAATTAATTTTAAATGTTTGCTCACCACCGTAGCAAGTATAGGAAGGTTAAAATCTGTTACCATAAAAAATTTAAAGGTTTTCTTAAATATGTTATATCAGCATTAAAAAAAAAAAATCTCAAATGTACTTAAGGATGCCTGTCATTTTTATGACATCAAATTTATACCACATTTCTGATATTTTATTAAATGATCTTGCAAATTTAACTTCTATGGTATCCAGATATTAACATAGCAATAATTATAGTCACTTGGCAATTTCCAACCTTGTCATTATTTTCTCAAGCAGCAGTCCTATTTGGAACTCTGGAATAATTTAGCTCTGAAATCACAAAATCAGTACAAAAACTTTAATACACTAAAACTTTAATGATTTTTGTAGTTATGAATGACTTCCTAAGTCGTTCTGTTAACCTGATGTTCCTGAAGTAGAATTGTTAAAAAGGACTTTCAATATTTACTGATGAATTTCAGCAGAAATAGCCTCTTCTGTATCCTTGGGTTGCAGGATACAACTGTATTTACTTCCTTTACTCTCTGCTGTGACAATTAACACCATATATACTGAACAGCGGCTAAGAAAGAAAAAATGGAAAGTGAAGAGACTGTATGAGAACTGCAGCACAAGACAATGAATTTTGCTGGTTTTCTCTTTCATTATTTCAACCATAGTACCAGCATCTAGAGTAATTGTTCAGTGCTCCATCCTGCTTTAAACATTTTGTAAAAAGGAAGTAAGAGAGAGACCTCCCTCCACTTGCAAGAGTTAAATATTTATGTCTACTTACTTTTCTGTCTTTTAGGCCATTGTTTGTTCATGCAAGGATATTGTCTACAATACCAAGGCTGTTTACTTCAGTTAAATTCTTTGGTGAAGGATTCCCTGGAATTTTGTGGAATGGTCTATCCATGAGGTAATGCCAGCAGTAAAGCATTGTAGGGTTTCGTGAGAGAATGGGAACTGGAAAAAAGAAATGGCTGAAGAAATGAACATCTCTAGAAGAATTAGATAAAGCATGTGGGAAAAATAAAGGTAATTTCAAGTACAAAAAATAAACTTTGAGGCCAGCATAATCACTCAGGAGCAGTGTCAAGACAAAGGACGTGATGAATATGACATCACAGTTTGACAGGTTTTTATCTGAGAATCAGGTAACTGATTTTAACTTGCTCTTTCAATGGAGCACCTAAAACTGTATTTAATTATCTTGAACATGTGAAAACAGTTTTACCATTTTTGTATTGGTTTTTTTTTGTCTTGCCTGAAGCCTCTCAGCTTTTCACTCTGCCATGTCTATGCTATAAGTACTTGAGGCTGCTGATTTTTATTTGGAAAACAACAGTGATCATTTGAAAAGATTAAAAATAAACCCCATAGCCAACCCAAACAAACTAATAAGTAGATTCAGAAAAAAAATCCTGAAAGCAACACCCTAATTCTTCTTTTGTAATAGTTAACATGTTTAAAAAACTGAAAGAAAATTACAGGAAAAAAGATACTTGAATCAGGACCACTTAATGTTCTGGATGATTAGTATCTTGCAACTGCTTGATAGCTGTTTTAAAATATTCAAAACTTTGATTACATATTAAAGAGCTGAAAGGATGCATAGTCTTTTTTTTAAAGTTTAATAGTCTGTAGTAAAAGACCTTCCATTTGCTGGTTGCTTGGGAATGGGTATCAACAGAGAAACTGGTTCCTGGCTGTTTGCAGGAGGAACAAGGTCCTGCTGATGGTGAGAACTTACCCTCCAAACTATAGTAGTGGGCATTTCACATATATTTAACAGCAGGGAGTTGTCTTACAGGGGTGCAGATCCCACACAGACTTTCCAGAGCAAAAACTTAATTTCTTAGCTTTGCCCATCTCCACTACATCCCAAACTGGATGGGAAGGCTGAGGGGAGTGGAGGTGAGAAATAAATATTAAAATCATGTAGCTTAGTATTAAGCAAGGCTTAATGAGGACTTGGAGTTATACTGCTGGAAACAGTTTCAAAGAGAGTTATTTAGCTCCCCAAATCCAGACATTCAAAAGCTTAATCGTCCAGCTTAAGCTAATCACCTTATGTTTCTGTCACCTGGCTCATTGATTAATTTGGGTGAATATCTCCCAGCTTTCCAAATGAATTCAAGAACTGAGAAACTATGTAGGAAGGGAATCATTGATAAGTGTGATAGATAAGACTGTTTTAAGCTTTACTTCTCTTTGAAGCTGTTTTCCAGTAGTCTGTACGGCAGAGTGCCCCACTTTGCTATCATCCTGTGAATCTTTGTACTAGATATCATACATGCAAACTTCATTATCTCCATAGCTGTGCTAATCTGTATCCAGTCTCAGATTTGATTCTTTCCTCTTTTTGAAGATGTAGGAAGAAAAGCTGATTTAGTACAGAGGGAAATTGAAAATAAATTATTTTTTAAAAAATGTATTCCACTTCTCCTCCTCTCAAGTACAACACAGATATAAAAGTATGTGAAATGACATTTCATTGCTATCCATTCCTAGACTCTATTCCACCTTGTCAAGCCAAGGTAAAAGGTTTTTTTCCTATTATGAAGAAAAAGTTGAGAGGTTTTTTTCCTGTTTGTTAATACCTCTCTGTGTTCATTTTGACCTCCAAGATATGGACATTCAGCCATAGTATCTGGAATTTAAGATGACGAATACCAAGGAAAATATGCTTATGAGAGTTAATAATTTACTCAGCATAAGGATGACTGCTAGTAGTAGAGTTACCTACTTTGATAATAACAGTGGCTGAAATGTCTACATTAGAAATTAGTTTAAATATATGATTTCTTTGCAGAGAGAATTGGGGACTGCAGTCAATTCAAAAGAATGTGTATCAAGAACTAGAGAAAAGGTGAACACTATGTTTTTCCTAATCTAGGGAGCTGTATAGTGGGAAGAATAACTATAAAATAGAAAATTGAGATATATATGCAAAAGAAAAAAAATTATTCATCCTTACTCAATGTTTTCATGTCTTCTACATAATAATTTATCCCAAACTCAAGAGAAAATGTATTTTCCGTAAATTCTTATGAATATCTCAGAATGGATAAGCTTAAATTAAAGCAAGTTTCTATCATTATGGTTACACTGAAATTTTTTGAAATTTTTTTGAGAACCAATTACATCTAGGTACTTATTTGAGAAGCACATGTAAAAATTCCATCTTATTTCCTATGATTGTAAATAGGGTTTTCTTTCAACAAAACATTTTTTAGTCTCTATAGAAAGCTTTATTTTTCTTTAGGTATGCATTAGAAATGAAAGGATTATGATGCTTACTTGCTGTTTTTTCTGAAATCTAGATTGGTAATTAAATCATAACAGAATAATTGTCTTTCATACTCCTAGATCTTGAATTTCAAAGAGTACAACAGGGGTAAGTAGTTAATTTAATTTTTACAACTGTTTGCTATGATTGCTACTTAAGCTGCAAAATACCTTCATTTTTGCAGTTATTGAGGAATAAGATAAAAAATTACGAACCACTGAGTAGTTATATGAATTTATGCTGGTGAATTTCCTTCATAGATACTTTTAAATTGATTTTGAAACAAGATGTATAGATATAATAAATGGGAAAATCCTCTAAGTAAATCTCAAAAAGTAACTCTACAGTCTTGCCATTTTCTGCTTTTTTTTTATTAATTTCTTACTCCTCTCATTGCCTTTGCCATTGCTTAGACATTGTTACTGCTACATCTGAATCTGAGGGGACTGTGACAGCATCTCAGTTTTAAGGGAAAAAGGGAGATGAACTGTTTTAAAATTTTACACAAATAAAGGGGACATTTCTAATTTCTATGTCTCAACTAAAAATTAAAAACATGTATCTTGATCAAAAATTTAGACCTTATTATTAACTACAGGGAGATTTAGTCATGGAACATGACTAAAATCAAATGTACAAAACAATAATGAAAAGCCCTGATTCTAAGAGACTATGAACATTGGGAAAATCTTTCCTAAAATCTTCTTTCTACTAGTTTCTCCTTTCGTTCATTTTCTCAGTCTAGATACATGATGATGCATGCTTAATTCTGCCTGTTTTCCAAAATACAAGCGTGTTTCTAAAGGAGTATAAGTAGCTAAAGTCAACAGATTTCCATGATGCTTCAGCCTTTTTTAACTTAAGGCACATATTCATGAGCTTTCCTAAATTTAGATGTTGTTTTTTTTTCTATAAAATTATGCTCTTTAAATTTGATAGGGAAGATAAGACTGGTTATATCACTCACATGTAATTATAGGTGCAGAGTAAAATGGGGAAATTCTTTGATCAAGAAGGCTCTTTATCATTATACAGCGTCTTATGGACACATGGTCATTTGGAAAGTCATGAATTCAAGACTCTTTTACAAGAGCTTCATTGGTACAAAGTATATATTTCAAGGACTAGTATCTCCAATTATCATCTTGATGCAGTCCAGCAGTGTTGGAAATTACTTCCAATCATAAGATTTCCTCTGCACTTCCAGAAAAGCAGAGCTGGACCAGAGTATACTGATGTCTTCTGAACTTCAGACTACAGAGTCTGAAGAGTTTAGGGACCCTTGTTGCATACTATACAGAGCAAGTCTTTGACTCTAGCATGGATAATGGCAGGAAGCTTGAAAATCAATTTAATACATAATACTTTAAATACAGAAGAAGGAAATCCTTTTTATTTCTTATCTAAAGCACCTGGAATATATGGTGTTTAACTATAATTTAAAAGATATGCAAATCTTGTTAAAGATGCCAAAATGGAAATATATTGCCTATTCCCACTTTTTTAGAGTCACTGTTAGCTGCCTGCCTTGCTCAGCTTGTTGTCTGTAGCCAGAACACTGCAGACTTCATATTTGGGTTGGGGTTGGCTCTTGGGCTGTATGCAAGTTGAGTAGGTCAAATTGTCTGGTCTATGAGCTGTACTTACACTCATGGTGCCACAGCCAGATGTAAAAATGTCAAAAAAAATCTCTTAAACACATGTCTGGACTTTTCCAGCAGAAACCCAGAAGAAACCAGTGGGAAGTAGAAGCCAGTTTCCCTGTGGATACAGCAGCATATTCATCTGCCACTGCCTTCTAGGGAAGGGTGTATTTGCAGTGCTTAATCCATAGCATTGATTTTGATGCTATATCCTTTTCTTAGCCTGTTTCGGAGTATTTTGGTGAGGAGATGGGGCAGAACATATATTGAACGCAAATTTTTTATGCCTTTAGGCTCTGGAAGAAGTGCCCACAGAGACAAATACAGTAAGCAGTGAATCAAAAATTTGTGCAGATTGACATTGGTCAGTGAAAACCAAATTCTTTCTTTTGTCTGTTTTAGCTTGGAAGATGTAGCTTCCAAGGGTGTGCTTTCTATGTTAGAGGTGGGGCAGTTATCTTCTGTTAATTTAGCAGTTTTCTTTATCTCTTCCAGCACAACCCATCCTCCCTCTGGGAGATATCTTCTGTTAATGGGCCATTGAGTCTCAATGCATGACTGATAAATTTACATCATCCCATTGGGAGATGCTCTGCCCAGGGGGAGGAGCCAAGCATTCCTACCTGGATATAATCGGACATTCGGAACACCACAGACAACCTTTACCCACTGGATTCCCAGAGGAGCAGCTTTCTTTTCCACTGGAGTCCCAGAGGAAGACCAGGCCCATCTATAACACCACTGGATCTTCAGAGGAAGACTACACCCTCCTACAGGATCACTGCTTCAACAGAACCACATCTGTCACTGCAGGAGGACTGCAGCCACCGTTTAATAGGACTGCTACCAACACCCTGACCACAGGGTGTCAGGTCATATTCTGACTCTGTCAGTGTTGTTTTGTATTACTGCATTTTTATTTTATTTTTATTTTCTTTCCTAATAAAGAACTGTTCTTCCTACTCCCATATCTTTGCCTGAAAGCCCCTTAATTTCAAAATTATAATAATTTGGAGGGAGGGGATTTACATTTTCCATTTCAAGGGAGGCTCCTGCCTTCCTTAGCAGACACCTGTCTTTTCAAACTAGGACATTGTCCAACTGAAGGAAGTCCATATCAGATCTATATGTTCTTCCAAGGCTTGTTCAGTCAAGGCTAAGGTCACTCACTTTTTTGATTGCCTCTTCAGCAGTATGTATCCATAAGACAAAGGAGAGGTTATTGGCACTGAAAACACTGTAAAGCAGCAAGGGAAACTAGAGACATCAGAGCCAAAAGCTAAAGTGGAGTTTTCCCCTGCCCAGGTACCAATGTTATTTTCTAGTGTCTGTGTCTGGCCCTCATCTTCAAAGTGAAAACCATGAGAAATGTCCTGTCAGGTTTAGAAAACCCTGCTGGTTATCCATGTTAAAAAGAGTTGTGCAAAACAAGGAATTTATTTATAGTATAATCATCCACTGGTCAAGTATAACCTCAAGGAAATTAATCTTTATTAAAATACCTATTCTTACACCTGCTATGGAATGGGTGATAAGATTTCATTTTAAAAGTCTTGGCTTGTGCTTTGTTAAGCTTTTCAGTTATGTAAAAAAACTTCAAATTATTTTTCTAGCTGGATAATCTAATCTCCATTTCTCTGCAAATCAAAGTTTAACCAATTTTATATTCTAGAAATATTCACATCCTATTGCTTGGAGTATATCTGGGCTATTAGAGAAAATTTTAGTGCTGATAGTAAAGACTGAAACAGAAAGATGCACATTTTTATGTGCTTAATTCAAACGTCACTTGTTCAATAATTTAGAATGAGGGTCTATATAGGAAAAAGTAAATATTATTTATTCTTCTGTGAAAGTCTTTTATAGCCATCACCCTCATGGTGGCTGAGCTCTAGAAATCAATATTTATTTCCAGCATATTTAAGCTTCTTATATAACTAGAACATTAAGTTTATAAAGCTATGTAAAATATCTGATTTTAAGACTCTGACAAGTGTTTAATGAGATATAAATATATTTGCAGAGTAAATGTTATCCCCTGGTGAATAAATTGCATGAAAACAGTTGTGAGAGGTGAATACAACACTTTCTAGGAAAACAGACTCTTTTCTCTAGTTCTGCTATTGAAAATATCAGAGAATTAAGTCCATCAAAAAGCTTCAGCCATTTCTCCAGAGGTTCATTGAAATCTCAGATTTAATACCTAACATTCAAACAACAATAATATTATTTTTTTTTTTTTTCACTCTTTGATGTTATACAGCTGGAAGGAGTCAGAAATTATGAAGGATAATCTGATTGCTTATAGGTCTGGTTACTTGGACCAGCTATTTTAAAATTGTACCTGGTCTTCTTAAATTGTGTTCATTCTTATCAGTAAGTGATGAGTAAATTCAATGAATTTTGTGGATTTTTCATTGGCTGAAAACTGAGACTACAAATCAACAGGTTTTATAGCTCTGGGGCACAGTGTTCCTTAAGAGCTGAAGTTGGTGATGTAGTTTTATGTGTTGAAGTTGTATTGCCTGAATCACACCTAACTTTCATCTTAAGTGTAATTCCTTGGAAAGTAGTGCTTGATAGTTAAGCTCTCATTATATTTTTTCCTGTCACTGATATTCTTTTATGTAGTTTTGTTCAGAATTGACCTTTCTCTTTTATTTCTCACTAGGTTAGAATGAAATGTGTGTTTTACAGCTGGGCTTGGGCATAGAGGACAAGCCTGTCACTCAAATTTGATTTTGTCTTGCTCAGTACAATCCTTTTGTTCCTATGTTTCCTGACTATATCAAAGCTACATCACATTTTATAAATGTGTTGAAGTGTTGTTCTGGCTCTTGATTCTCATTTCTTTTTCCCAAAATTTCAGACTTTCTTTCAATCATTACTGCCTAATCTCTGGCTTTTACTCTTCTTTTCCCCCTATAAAAACAAACAAAAAAAAAACCCAAAAAAAACCCAAAAAAACCCCAAGAAAAACAAAAAAAAAAACCAGAAATAAGGAAGAAGTGAAATATATATTTTGCATGTTCTATATAAAGATATGTATTTATTGATAAACTGAATTTGATCTAAATTCTAACTAAGCAAGATTTTTAGATAATTTTTCCCTAACTTTGTGATATTTTTAGATGTGTTCTGTTACTGCATTCTACCATATGACCTGATTATATAAATTTCAACTGTGTATCTAACCCTTATACAAAGATAGTTTGTAATGGACTATTTTAGTGAATAACCCTTCTTATTCTTAAAACAAATTTTTTTGTCCTGTGTATCTGATGGCTGTAAAGTTAGAGGTTTCTTTTGAATTGTTTTGAAATTTGAAGGTCTTCTGTTCCTAGTTTAATTTGACATGTGTTATTAAATGTATATATTTCTGTGTAGTTTGCAACAGTAAAGAAGGGTCATTCAAAAGATAGAGTAATTCAAGTACATTGAGATTGAGTAAAGTTTCTAATTTTAGATTAAGTGAGTAAAGTTTCTCTGTTAAAAAAAAAATACATTCTTGCTTTGTTTTATCAGGTGTTCCCTGATGGATTTAAAGGAGGGAGAGTGGAAAAAAATCCCAAAAGTGCTTTGTATGCAAGAAGACTTATGGGCAGTTTTGTTACCTTTCTCTGATAATTTGAAAAGGTCAGTTGCCATATTTATTTAATAATACATTGATTTTATTTATAGACATATACTTCTTTAAATTAAGATGGTATTTTTAAGAGACAGTTTTTTTCTTTAATTATTTAAATTTAGATCCTCTTTCAGGCTAAGACCCTTCTAATAGCAGTTAAAATAGAAAATTGAATGATAATAAAAGGCAGGACCCTCTTTAATCAAATATCTACTTTAGATGCGCATAAATACATGAAAGAGTTAAATAGCAGGCCAGAATGAAATAGCAGGCTCACCATGAAACATTATTGCATATAGTTTTAGGGTAGGGAAATTTAGTTAAATATTAAAAGACCTTCTTGCTCATTCTAAATATAATTTTCACAGGATGCTCATTAGTCTAAGATAATTCTAAAAGATGCTGTTTTCTAATATTTTAATCTCTCCAAAAGAAAACATTTTAGTCGATGGGATACTTTCTCAATTTAAAATCAAATTCTGTTTAACGGAAATCATTGATGAGCTGCACCAGATGCTGACATGGAGATGATTGTTAAATTAAAAAGTGGGTGCATAGGCATGTCACCTTTGAAAGTAAATTGTCCATTTTTCTTGAGACAGTGTGAGGTTTCTCTGTCCCTCTGAAATCTCTGGGCTTTGAAGAGA
Source organism: Urocynchramus pylzowi (assembly GCA_013397555.1). Lineage (NCBI taxonomy): Eukaryota > Metazoa > Chordata > Aves > Passeriformes > Fringillidae > Urocynchramus > Urocynchramus pylzowi. Next base: position 61,644 of record VZRH01003034.1, on the reverse strand, counting down.
CATGAGCTCTGTGAGCTAAACATTTCTCTGTGGATTTTCTGTCAATCCCTATCAATTTGTTAGGTTTATAATGATTTTTCCCAATCTCCTCCTCCAGTGGCAATCTTCTTTTAGCTTTTTCAAGAGGTTTTTCTTTCAAAAAGTTGTACAAAATTAGGGAAGGGATGATTTTTACAGTGACAAATTCTGCCTGAGAAAAATAGTGATAACAGTGATAATATCAGTAATGATGATGATGACAATAATAATAATAAAAAAAAATCAAATTTTGTTTTCATTGTGGACAAGAGATACATCAAGGTTATGTAATTAAGTGATGTCTTTCAGGTTTTATACTCTCATTTGCATTGATATTAATTTAATTGATACCACAATTAAGGATAGCATTACTATCATGGGAGTAAAGGATGTTATGGCACAAGGTTAACTAAAATTTTAATCACAGAAGCAAGACAAAACTAAGGCAAATGATAACAAAAGTTGATAAGTGATTACAAACTGATAAAATTGTTTTGATCATGTCCTACTAAGAAATCTGTAATTGTAAAGATCAACCTAGGCAGCTTAACTACCTTGAAATATTAATAACTATAATTTCATGGGACATAACAGGACTAGTTGGGATATAGGTAACTATACGCAATGGAGAAGGTGCCTGCTACTTTTCAAAGTATTTTTAGCTTGCTGCTTGTACTGAAAAATGCAAAGTTTGAGATATTGCAGGCTTTTGGAACTAAATATTTGTCATATTATATGATTTTTTAAAAATTCCTATTAGGAATGAAGGGACATATAGGGCAACTGGTGAGGGATCTAGAGAATAAATCCTATGAGGAGAAGCTGAGGGATCTGGAGGTGTTTATCCTTGAGAAAAGGAGGCTCAGGGGAGATCTTATCACTCTCTACAAATCCCTCAAAAGTGTTTGTAGCCTGGGGGGGGATGAGTCTCTTCTCCCAGGTAACAAGTGACAGGACAAGAGGAAACGAGGTCAAACTGCGCCAGGGGAGGTTCAGATTGTACATCAAGAAGAATTTCTTCACTGAAATGGTGTTTAACCATTGGAAGGGTCTGCCTAGGGAAGTGGTGAATTAGTCATCCCTGCATGTCTTCAAGAAATGACTGGATGTGGTAGTTCTTGCTGTGGTTTTGTTGACCTGGTAGTGTTCAGTCAGAGGTTGGACTCATGACCTTGGACAACTCTTCCAACCTTAATGATTCTGATTCTATTCCCCTATGACTCTATGATTCTAAAATTCTATGATTCTGCGGATAGAAAGAAGCAGCCAACAACTTCCCTGCAGCTATTTGGACCAAATTTATCTGAGAAGCTGTGTGAAAGGTGCTGTGAGAGGCAGGCAAAGAGCCACATCCAGAGATGATGAGGCCATGACAATGTGTCTGCACAGGGGTGGTTATCAGACAGCTGGGGTTCCCAAAAGCCCTTCCTTCAGCCTTCAGCCCCCTGAACAAGCACTACTGAGAGAAAATTCGAGCTTTCAGCTTCTAGTTGTGATGAGGAGGCCTTGATAACAGAAATGGGAGTAATTCAGCTGTTGGTCAACAGCTTTGAGTGCCTTGAACAAAAGGGATGCAATATTTTCATTATTGCCTAGCCTGAGGTGGTGTTTGGCATAAATTAGTTCAAATTGTTATTTATATACTTTTGCTCTTTGTTCTTTAATATCATTCAAGCATTTTCTCTTGCCTCTCCCATTCCTCTTTGTAGAAAAAGGGAAAGGAATGTTGAAGAACCAGCTACCTTGCTTAACTCCCTGATCATCTCTTGCTGATTCTCCTGCCAATAAAAACCAGTACCCCAGAGCACCCTTTTCGTTTGACTTATGTGTTTGAAAGTCTCTTTTGGAGGAATAGTGAAGAGATAACCTAATTAAATCTGCTGCCTCTAACAACACATAGATGCAAATAATGATAATTTGATTTTTGCAGTCAGATTCTGTTTTTTAAAATTCACACTGCTAATGTATGATGTGAGGGACATTTTTCAGAAACTTGGTTGGTATAACTCTGTTTTCATTGAATTCCTTGGATTTCTGCGGGAATTGATACAGACTCTGGTTTTGTATCTGTAAATTAAGCACTTCATATCAATGAAGGGCTGCCTGAAAATCCTTTCTGACATTTTTATAGCTGTCTTCTAAGCAGAACAGCATTTTGAGATTTTGCTGTAACAGTGTTGTTGTACAGAACGAAGTAATTTCCTGATTAAAATGAGTGTGATTGCACTTCTGTGCATTATGCTCCGTTGTACTAGCTTGTGCTTTTAAAATGCAAGTATTTCAAAGAAATGACTGACTTTCAGACCAATTTCACTCTTCTGGATCATAACATAAACTTGCATTGCTTTGAAAAGATTATTCCTATGCAGGTCCACTTATCATGACAAGAGTCTGAAGTTACTCAATAGTCCTAATTTATTTACATGATTCTCGTATTATTTCTTTGATTTCATAGACAGGCATGTCAGTTCATTAGGGCAATAAATAATTTTGTAAACAAAGAGATAAAAATATTTTTAACACATATGCATAAAGAATAGGAAGGACAACCTGTGATCATCTTTGAAGACAGCAGCTTTCTGATTTAGATAGGTCAATCAGTTTTACATAGATTTTAAAAAGTGAGTTAAGTTTAATGCTGTTTTCTGATTCAGATATATGGTATAAGGATACAGAAAGAATATAGAGTAACTGTTTTGAAAGAATGGGGATCTACATCAGCCAGTTACTTATATTATATATATTTAATCTTAATTTTATCAATTGCAATTAAGAATTACTAGGTAGTATTCTAAAAGATAAATGATGTTGTCTCAAATGCTAGTATGTCACTTTACATCCATGTCTTCAGTTGCACAGAAATGTTACATTCCATTGTTTTTGCTTTTTTACTTGTGATTATTTTATCTGTTCAAGCAGAAAAATTCAGTCAGCAATGTCCTTATTTGAGGGTGAAAATGAAAATGACAATGAAAGAAAGCTCACTACAAGCAGAAATTTTAATAAAAGACTGAATTTTAATTCATTGATAATTGCTATTCAAAACACTAGATAATGTCACTCAGCCTATCAGAATGCATTCCTTTGTGCAGAGGATCTAGGCAGTGTCTTTCTATTTTTGTCATTCAAGTTTTGAATTTCCTTTCATGTTACTGTTAATTCCACATGAAAAAGAATTCAGAAATTCTCTTTCCTCCTTTTTTGCTTGTAGATCTAGTATGTTTTAACATAATAATTGAATTAATTTCTTTCAAGATAAGTCTGCAACTATTTTGCAATATGCCTTTCTCCTTTAATCCATACTCTTCAACTTAAAAGCAATACATATTTAAGTTTTTGTTTTAAATCTTAAAATATTTCTCAAATATGCTTCTATACCAGATTTAATAAAAATCTGGATCTGCAAGGCACTGTGCAAGGTAACATAACTGAATGAATACTAGCATGAGATTTGCAGTACACTGGAAGTGACTACAAACTCATCAAAATTTTGATATAGTTTTCATTATTTATTTAATTAATACAAAGCTTATTTTTTTAAATGTTTCTTATACCTTTCTCCCTATTCCCAAGCAACTATTATTTCACAACTTCTCATTTTATTTGGATTTTTTGTTTATTAATTTTTTGGGGAAAAAAGTCATTGCAATTAGAAAAGATCTCTTAGGACAGAAAGCAAAGCCCCGCAAATACAGAACTGTAACACAGAATATAGTCCCCTGTGTTTTAACCATTTCATTTTAATTGTTTTTAGGAAGATCTAGCACACTGTAGAATACTCTCAAGAGAAAAAAGTGGAAATATCCTTTCTCACTAACAGTAAGTCATTCTTCAAATTCAGATTACATTGTCCTTTTCTCAATTTGATCTCATTATTTCTAGCTATATCCCATTTGTATTTTTAAATAATTACTCTTGCCCCTTGGTGTTTACCTTCTCATTGCTTTTGACAGATATATCTCCTCCCTCTCCCCCCACTTAATTGTTGGTTAGTCAAGCTGTACATATTTAATCTTTCTAAGCTTTTCTTATGCATCATCCCTTCCAACCCATTAAGCCCCTCTTTGCTTTGAGTTCCTTTCAATGTGTCAAAGTACAAAAGTTGGAGCTGATTGCACTTGTCAAGTGTTCTCCAGTTTCAAATTTGAAAGGATATGTTCTCCACTTTCAAATTTGAAAGGATTGTCTTATCTTTGTTGATTTGCAAAGAAATGACACCTCGGTCACTTATTTATGCTAAGGTCCAGTTTCTACACTTTGTAAGAATGCAAAAACATTTTCATAGAGATGCTGATTTCCTTGCTGCTACTGTAAAAGAGCCTGAGAGCATCAAGGCACTAGTTGATCTTTTATCAACTTAGTTTGCACATAATCCAAATTTAAAACTTCAAATATTCATGAGTCTTTTTTGTTGTGCTGTAGATACCTCTGCATATGGAGGGGTTAATCATTACAAGGCCAGCAGGAATGGAAATATTTCCATGCTGTTGCTTGAGAACTGGCCACATTTGAAAGGACATGGTGAGACTAAATGACATAAGGTTATGAGGATAAAACGTAATGACTTGGCCTGGAAATCAGTGTTAATCTCCAGTCATGACCTGCAAAATGGATTCTAACACACAGATTACAACAGAAAACACAGACTATGCTAGTACAGCTTGTGATGGGAGAGATTTCTGAAAATATCAAAATTATCAGATGGGCAATATTTGCCAACACCACAACGTCTGTAAAATTTTTCTGGTGCTGTTTTTACAAATAAATGGCCTTCACTTTAAAAGTCTGAATTAAATTGGTAGGGTATATCTGAATTACTATCTGTTGGTAGGGTTTATCTGAAACCACAACTTTATTGGCAGGTGATATTTCAGCTCAGAAACAGATGAGCAGCTCTTGCTGTGTCTCTGACGCCACTGGCTTCTTATGCAATCTGAATAAATTACAGAGAATGGCTCTGTAAATCAGGGATTTGTATTGACCAGCCTTGGAAAAAATAACATTGGAAGGACCCAAGCTGGGAAGAAGATGGGAGATGAATATTCTCGCTAAATCAAACAAATAAAACAAACAAAAAAAAATCCCCACAAGGTAAATGCTTTTGTAACTAACCATAGAGATTATGTATTATATCCATTTCCCTGTGCTTGTAGGCATATTTCAAATTCTAAAGAGATCTCTCATGTTTACTGGAGTAGCTTGATTTCAAAGAGGGAAAAAGATCCCAAATCCTAAAACTATGTATATAGGTAGAAATGCAATGTGCTTAAATCTGTATATATATTGATAAAATTTTACATTAATATAAACAAAAATATTTATATCAGCATATTTTCTTCTGCTGCTACATGAACATCTTGATGAAGGCTTCAGCCAAATGTCTGTTTGCAGACTCTGGTACCCTACCATCATTAATGTTTAATGTTTAAAAAAAAGTCATTAAAACTACTGTATTCACATTTAAACCAGGTCTAAACATTCCATTTTAGTCCAAAATATTTAGGTGGCTTCTAAATGCATAAATAGAAATGAGAAGGAAAAACATGCGGAATACTCTATCCAATGTGTTAATAAAATCTCTTTTAAAATAAGGTGCTTCTCTGAAAATAAGAACATAAATTATATGTCCTCTATGTACCTTATCAAATATACTCACTTGCCTGTGGATCTTAGTTTTTGAGATGGCTTAATTCTGAGTCTTTTCTTAATTTCTTTTAAAAATATTTCTAGAACTCTGGTTTTATTTCCACTTGACTCTCTTTGCTCACTAAATCCTTAAGCTTTCTACTTCTGACAGATTACAAAGGTATCATTAAGTAATGCAAGTTCATGTCCTATTAGTAGACAATCCTGTTGACCTTCATTTCCCCCTGTCCCATCTTGCATCCCATTTTAATGCTGGCAGTCTCATTTTTACTTTATCTAGGCTTTTGGCACTTCTAAAACAACCACATGAGTGAGGAAACCATGAGTGCTTTGGTGCCCTGGTCTCACATTAGAACTGTGGCTTTTCAAGGCAAGCTGAAGTGTAATGATTGTCAATGGTTTTATTCTCCTGCTATTTATATCTGCATGCTACTGTTTTGGTGGAAATTACTCCTTTCTTTCTGAAAAGGCTGTAAAATGTAAAGGCATTGGGAGTTTGTGCTCTCATTGTCATTAACTCTGCTGAGTCAACACATGAAAATTATCTTCAGTCTTATCACCTGGTCCACTCCCTGGCTTTGATATTGAAGTTCCTGTGTGGAACTAATATGGTCACACATACATTAACCTGTGATGTTAATACTTGATGGCAGTGGTTGGCTGAAGCTTCTCTGTGGTGCTTCTCCTTCTGTGCATAGCTCACTTTGACCTGGCTTTAATATGCATGATTTGATTAACCCCTGGCCAGTAATGAGTCAAGCCCTGAAAAAAATAAGGTCTGGTAATGATACTAATCACCCTCTAAATCTCTGTAAAACAGGCTGGTATGAAAAGGACATAGAGAATTTAATGCCAGTGATTTTGTTTTCCAGGCAGAAGGGTATTAAGCAAGCTTTTACAAAGTACATATTGTACTGCCCTTTCATTTCAAGTCAGAGAAGGAAGCAAAGGCATCATCTGTCATGGGGTGAAAAGCTGCCAGGTATCTCAAAACCTCATCTTTCATCTTCAGTGAGGAAAGCTGAAATTAACACAGCTGATATGAAGGCAGGAATAAAATCATATGAGTTCAAGATGTGGATCTAGATATAGACATTCACCTTAAAATATGAAAAAGGAGGAAAGTAGAACTCTTCAGCTGGGTAAATCTTAGTATTCCATATTTATGAAAAGCAGCATCATAACTGTAAAGCAAAGGGAAAAAAGTAATTCCATATACTACACTGAAATCTCCCTTTTTAATGTCAAACTCACTTGCATTAGGATAGTTTTAATGGAGATACTTATTTTGCCTCTTTTTAAACCTTTTTTCAGCTAGCCAATATAAACAAGATAAAGCATTTGCATTTTGAGTTAAAGAAAACTGCCTGTAGTATGTCTTAAAAGTTGTAAATGGTCATGAGCCATTACCAATTGTTTAGTCAATACCCACATACAAATTTTCCCCTTTTATTATGTACAGCACATCTATTCAAAATGCTTACACAAAGTACAGTAGTTCACAATAATTTTATTTCTTTTCTAAATACTAAGATACCTTTTGATAACATATAACCTTTACATACATGGACATTTGTGAAACACAGCTTTCAACCTGGCCTAACTGTATTCCTCTGAAGTAAAGTTTTCCATCAAGTGTTTCCCATCTGTTCTCCTTGTCTGGAAATAGACATCCTGAAATATGGAGCAGCTTAGTGGGTGCAGGATTTTTACATTCTGTATGTGCCTCATATTGCTGATAACCACTTGAGGACTGAGGCCCAGAAAGAGCAAAAGTTTGGTCCAAACCAAGTCTGCATTGTTTCCTTGGTGGCAGAAAAGAAACAGCAAGTTTGTTCTTTGCTGTGCTTTGTATTTGAATAGTCACTTCTATATGACATGGAAGTGGGTTTTTCTCATAATACTAAAACTGATCAACTGTGTAACAAGAATTGTGTTATGATCTGGAAACGGCTTTACAAAAGGTGAAGAAAAGAGTGTTGCAGTGAGGACTGATTTGAAGTATTTTCAATATCTCCTTCTCCTTCAAATGGGACCTTTTTTACTGTTTCTTCTAGTAATTACTGGATTAACCAAATCCATTATAAGGCAGACAAATTCATGATAAGTAAATTTCTCCGAGGTTTGAACTTTTGGTAAAAAATGACTATTGACAGCCTTGGGACACCTGATGTGACAGAACAGATTTGGAATGATGCGACATAGGCTTTAATTTCCTTATTAACTAGACACAGCAATGAATAAATATGGGGTTTATTCAATTTTTAAAAAAATATTCCTTAAAATACCCCCAAAAACCAACAGATAATCTAGGTAATATCAAGTAAGCCAAATTTAGATTTTCTAGTTCTGTACTCTAGAGAAATCTGTAGTTTTATATAATTCAAAGATCTCTCACAATCATTTGAACAATTTATCCATACTATGCTTTTATCAAAAAGAAACAATATTAATGATCTGCTGATTTTTTTATGAATTGTGAAATATGGGGTGGAAATTAACTCATAATAATTAAACAATAAATAGCATTTTTTTCTTCAGTGAAGTGATTTAATTTTACCAGCACATGAAAAAATTATCTTCGCTCTAAGATACTCCCTTAGTAATTGTGTTTGACTTTGTCCACAAAAGAATAAATTTATACCAGGTATAAAAACCTAATTTTTGTTGTGCCAATAAATATATGCAGGTTTAGGCATTGAAGAAGTGGCTCCAGCCTCTCTAGGTAAGGGTGTTTTTTGAGAGAGGTTCTGAAAAAAATGTTGCAGAAAGTCAATTAAGATCTTCCAGCTTTTTCAGATTATGTGCATCTGCAGCAGGCGGGCTCCAAAGATGTGTCTCTGGACATACAGGAAGAAAGACAGGTTTAATTAGTAACAGAAATTATGAAGTCCTTTGAAAATTTTTGGTGATTAGCTTGTATGGATAAAGTTGTCATTCTTCTCTTGCCTATGGGACACTGGTCTGCAACTGGATCCCTGCACAGCTTTGCAGAAAGTAAAACAGCAGCAAAGAGAGAACACTTCTTTTTGCCAACCCACTGTTAATAGAAAGAGAAACCCTAGTCAAAGTAAGGTTATGAAGAAAGTTATTAAAAATAAATGTAAAAGGAAAAAAGGCAAGGAATATGCAGTTTATTATTCCTAGGGATGAGAATGTGGTAACTTATGTCCCAAAGAAGATGAAAGCATCACAGAAGTGAGATTATTTGATTTGTTTGATGGTAAAGGACTGACGAAAGAAGAGTCATGGAGTAAGCAGTATCATCAGAAGATCTCAGTGCTTATTTGCACAGAGAAATGGGATGTTGACTGTAGTCAAACTTTAATTACTTATGACAGCATGAAAACTAAAAAGAAGGAGCAGGAACATTGATGTTACTATATAGTCTTTGGTATGTACCATAGAGTGGAATTCAGACTACTGCTTTTAAATATCAGAATAGTTATCAATAGAGCAATTGTGACAGTATTGTTTTGTATTGTATTGCCCTGTAATTATTCAGAAGGATTGAGCAAGTCAGTCTAGAAATCCCTTCGGGGGCTAAAAATATAATTCTGAACTGCTGGATAAGATGAAGTCAAAATCAACAGTGCTTCTGTTGATTTTCATTTCAAGAAGCTCAATTGTTGAATGTTGTTCTTTGAATGATTTTTTTTTCTTATTGTGGCAAAGAAAAAATCAAACAAAATAATTAAAATTTGATCCAGCCCTTATCTATTTTTTCGTAACTGAGCATAGCTGCCTTTTAACAAGTAAATAATCCTTCCTATCCTTGTAGCTGTTGTGATTTGCTTTAAATTAATAATTTTACTGTATTGACAAAGTAACACACATCTTTTTTTTAGGACATAATTCTGTCCTTTACTTATGAAACATAATTATGTAATCATTTTGGAAACTCCAGGAAAAATAGCCCAAGAGTTAAGCCTGACTGTTAAACAAAACCCAGACTTTCAATATTATAACCTCTGAGCAAAAATTACCGTGCCTGTTCCCCAGGCAATCAAAGCACGCACAAAGCACAAAGGATCAGGATTTCATCCTAACAGATGTGTTATTGAGAAAAATGGCCACTTTTGGCTTTGTGATTATTTGTTCAGATGTTTCATCTTCACATGATAACAGAACTTGAAGAAACTAACTGCAAAGGTGTTTACACATGTCTGAAGCCAAGAGCAGGATGTGCCCTCACTGAGCTGAGTGAAACAGTGGCCAGCTGAACACAGTGCCCTAACAATGGAGGAACAACCAGAGGTCAGGTTCAGCACATTGATTTTCTCATGCCAAATGAGCCAGACCCAGGCACAGAGCCTCAGGACATGTTTGCTCTTCCCCTGTGCAGCATGGCACAGGAGATTTGCATTAACTAGCTCCAGCCCTGAGCCATGTTCCTCCAGCTCTACTGCTTCTGGTCCAGGCATTAGATTAGCCATAATTAGATCAATGAGGTGGTGTGGGATAGAAGAGATCCTGGCAAAACCTGGGCCTCAGGGCAGAGCCTCTTCCCTTGAGATGTGGTGCTTCTGGAGCCAAATCTCCCTTCAGCTTCTCTTTGGAAACCAGAGGTTGGAAGGAATATTTTTCAAGCATATCACATTTCCAAGATAACTACCCTGGTTAATAATACTGTGATACCATTTATTAAGTGTCCCACCGTGAGAATCAGAAAATGATGAAAAGATTGTGTTTGGCACTGGTGTGCATCTACCAGGTGTTGGTGAGCTTAAGCTGATGCCAGTAGAAGGAACAGGACTACTTGTATGAAATGTACCTCTACACTAAAACTGGCTGTGCCACTACACTTTTCTTTCTAACAGCTGGCAAGTTTCCTTTTTTTTTTTTTTTTAAACCATTTAGACTCACCAACTCACCAGTTCAAATAATTTCAAGGCTGGGAATTAATTTTTATCTTCCCTTTATATGTAGCCATGCCCTTAGAGACAGGTGCTTTCTTCTTGGCCGCCTTACACTCTGATATGAACCCAGGTTATGAGTGTTGGAACGGTTCCTTTATTTAAAAATTCTTTTATTTTTTCATACATTGGGACACTTGTGATATAAACACCAGGATGGACTTGTCAGCAGAAGGAGGTTGCTGTATTGTGCCCCACCTCTCAATATAGACACAGTGTGCAGTAGCTTTAGCAAAGAAATCAATGACAAAGTTTTCACAAAACCATGATCTTGCCTTTTGCACAACAATGGTTAATCTGCACCTTTTTAATTATGTGAGCTGGCCTTCAGTAACTGTACACTTAAAAAATACTGTGGAATAAAATGTGCATCTCAGAGAGCTATGCATTACCTCCACAAATTCTAAAGGAGTGCCTTCAGATTAGGAGACAAGCAGCACAAATCACAGCCATGAGATATGCCTGCAAACATGCAAAGCAATGTAGGTAATAAATACATCCAGCATTTATATATAATTTACTGTTAGGTGATTAAATATCAGTGCAAATGTTTCCCAAAGTAACTCCTAAATATTTTAACCTTTATTTATGTTCGACACATGCCAATGTACTATCTCTGTGTAAAATGTTGGGCTTAATTCTTTATCACACATTGGTCTACTCACGTTTATTTTATTACTTTGATTTCTGATTTACTCCAAAATTACTGAGAGGGGTGGTTCAAGTCCTTCTTATCTGAAAACAGTAGTACATTTCAAAGGCAATTCAGAAATACTAAGATGAATGGCTTCCAGTCACACAGATATAAGAACTCGAAGGAAATTGTTACTATCTGTGCTGCCATTATTTGGTACATTTTCAGCTGTTTCATAAAATTCATAGAAAATTTCTTTGTAACAGATTTTCACGTGTAGTCTGCATATTAAATTTGGATTTAGAACTATTGCAATCAAGTAGATTGGGTTTCAATTCATTCACATTTCCAAATTCCAGCAAAGATATTCCTGCAAATTGCCTGAATGCCTCAGAGACAGGGGTTATCTTTCCTGGTGATTATGGTACATGAATGCAAGTGATAGAAAGGGCAAGAGAGTATGGACAGAAAAGATCAATATATAGCTCTGGCAAGGGCAAACACTGTAAACTTTAAAAAAGGCATCTTTGTGGAGAAATATCTGGCAAAACCATCTTAAATTTATACAGAAAATTCTATTTGGATCTTAGACCATTAGAAATCCAACTGCTGATTGCAGGACATTACATCATGGAAACTCAGCTGTTTGATAGAGAATAGGCATTCTTGTGCCTGAGGGCTTATGCCAACAAACTGGGAGTCCAGCCAAGGTGACAGAACAGAAAAATGAGGTACCAGCTCTGCAGCACCCATAAGGCATCAAGGCAGAATGCCACAGTTTCAAAGTATTCCAAGTTTGATCTACATAAGTGATTTCATGGGATGTCATTTTTTCCCAGTTAGTGGAAATTATGTGTTTAAAAGAACAATCTCTTCACTGACAGATAATTCCTTTTTATGAAAATTCAAGCTGGAACACTTTGAGCAAGTCCTAGGTATATTTTTTACCCAACAGTACGCCTATAAAATTATTTTTAATCCAATAATCTGCTAATGTAATTTCAAATTCATTTAAAAAAGTGTAATAGAATCCATCACATATTAAGAAGAAAGGAAAATTTCTTTTGCCATCCAAAGGTGGAATTTAGATAACTTACCATGAAATTTTTTTGATGAAAACATCAAAGAGTAGATTCCTCTTCTCTGTCTGCTGTATTTTTTTCTCAACTCCACCAAAAGAGGGAACAGATTTAGGGTTTTCTTTAGCTCAATGAGAATTTTAATAAATGATGGCAAATATAGCAATTACTATGCAAACAAATATAGTACAAGCATGTTTAATTGTTATTTTGTTTTGGTATTCATTTATCTTTCCCCAAATTTAAAGCTTTGCACAGTTAATGAATGGCTTTCATTTAAATTCTGTAATTCTCCATTCTATATATTGTTCATTAATTTCAGTGAACACTGGGTGAGAGGATATTACTATCTGCATCTCAAAAAACCCCAGAAAGTCCTTCTCCAAGAAAAGCAGTACTGTATGGAAACTAAGTATTGTGATATCAGTGGCTTTTTAGTTTGGTGAAATACTGAATAATATGAAATAATGCGAGTCTGGAAAAAGTCTTGAGAGCATCCATTATTTTCAAAATTAAAAAATGAATGCACTTCTTAGGCCACACATCATAATGAGGGAAAGTTTATTTTAAATTTTTAAGGGTGATATAATAATAGAATGTTCCTCAATTATTTGCTGGGCATTTCATTCTAGTAAAACGACATTGAGAATTACTTTCACCTTTAAGTGATTTCCTGTAAATATAGATATAAATTTTTTTTTACATTTTTTAACTTATACACACACACAGACACAGAGGTTTTCATATATATACATAGGAAAATGAGCAAATATGCTTGTACATATATGTAAATAATACAAAACTACATGTGTGCTTGCAGGATTTTTGCATGTATTTTCAGGGTGAGACTTACTGATCCTGCCCAGCTGTCTGTCTAAAAAACACCTTCTCTCTACCATGAGAGAGTGCAGTGACTTATCTGCCAGACTTTGGGGGCCTGTGTCTCTGACCTATTTTATTCCTGTTCACAAAGAAAATGCAAGAAAACTCAATTTTCTGCAATTAGCTACTCTTGTAAGCAACTAATATTATGTCCTTAATTTTAGTGCACAGAAACAAGCATGTTGCAGAAGTGAAGGTGTGTATTTATAATCAAAGGCTACAGGCAGTATGAACCTAAACCAACAAGCCTGTGAACCACTGCTCTGTTTTCACTACCTTCAAAAAAAAAAAAAAAAAAGCAGGGGAAAAATAATTAATCCCCTCTTTATTATTTTTTTTTCATCTAGTTGCTCTCCTGATTTATTTTAAATATTAGAGTTACAGTTTTAAAGAAAAAACATTGTTTATTATTTAATTTGTTGTTTTTTTTTTTTTTTATGCTGCACTCCAGATGTGTATTGATTCATAGGATACCCCCCAACACCCTGGAAGTTTGGAGAAGAGCAAGGAAATATCTCCATTTCAATCTAAACAGTTTTTAAGTAGTAAGTCAGAGATAAAACTTTGAAGAGTTTTTCCCTGCATATTTTAACCTTCTCCACACCAATGCATTTAAATAAACCTTTATTATAGTAGCAGTGTTCTGGTCATGACCTGCTACTGTTTATGCTGCACAACAGCTTTCCTTCATTGTTCTTTGGTCTTGGAAACACTCACCATTCAGGCTGAAACTTCTTTTTGTTCTCTCCCTGGGGCTGAACTTCAACGGCAGGTTTGGGCAAAAGCATTTGTGCCATTTTTCAATGAGGGGACAGGGAATAAACAAACAACTCTTTTAATTGCTAAAGTATTGCTTCTGACCAGTTCATTTTTTTGTTTGTTTGGGTTTTTATGTCTTTTGTTTAATCTGAAACACAGCATTTCAGAATTAATTTTCTTTTTCCAGTTGCTAATGTGCAGACACTGAATTATATTCCTGAAGATTACTGCAGTTTTCTGTACTTCATACTCCTTTTATACTGCAAATTCATATACATTTATCGGTGAGGAAAAGAACTGGGATGCGAAGGTCTTGTCAGAAAAGCAATGAAGCAAACCTTAGGACACGTGGATTTAGTTTTTAACACAGCTGTGCATGTCTTGAATGGTCAAGCTGCTTAGGGACAGATCTTTCAAAAGCACCTTAAGACTTTCCAAGTGCATCTCGCTTGCTTTTTGGAAAACAAAAGTCACAATTTTCTTCTCACAGCACGCTTTCAAGGTCTATTGGGTAACTCCCAAGGATGAAGAGCATGTAATAGATTTTCATAAATTCCATCAATAATATTTTGCAAAAAAAGAGATCATAATGCTTCCTTTATTTCCTCTAACTTGTTATTTTGTGAAAGAAGCTGTGTTTTATTGTGTTTGCTTAGTACAATGAAGCTGGGAGCTGAATGGCAATCTGCTGAATAGTGATGCTGATACTATGAACAAATTTATACTTCCTATGCTGCCCATTTCACAGTCTGAAGGAACAGAGCCACAAATGGTAAATTGCTCAAGGGCACCAAATGTCACAGGAGGAATAGATGGCTGAGTACTTCCGCAGATGACTGAAACTCAGCCAATTAAACAAATATAAGGGATTGCATTAATTATGGACTTGATTTAAGTCATGAGCTTAAAGTTCCAATCAGGAAAACATTTGAAAACATACTTAAGTCCCATCATAGGCCATAACTGCATTTCAGCTTTTCACTAGAAATTAACCTGGCATTAAAAATTAAATGTGAATTAAAGGATAATTTTTCTATAAAATTCTTTATCTCTCAAAGTCAATCTTTCTATTGTAGATATAGTGGATATCTATACGCAGTTTCATATCTGTGAAATGTTGTACAATTGTAACTTCAGCAGTCATTGCCAGATCCATTTCTGCATGTATACCCATGTGAAAAAATATTTTAATATTCACATTGCTGAGAAAATACACTATTATAAATGAAAAGTAAAACCCATATGAGATTGTCCTTATTTACATATTGTATACTGCAGAGTATGAGTATAGAAAATTACATTTCTAGTAATAAAAGATAACATAAATTCTTAATTATTGATTTATTTTTTATCTTTATACCAGGAATTTAAAATGTACTCTGATTCGTCCTGATTTTGCCTGGTAATTAATGGGAATTATACTGTAGGTCCACATGTATTAGATCTTGCTGTTCCATACGCTTGTCTTCTGAAATCGGTTTGTGCTGTTGCATATGCATTATTAAATTCTTTATTCAGGGATTTCCAGACATTTTCAAGCATATGGGGGAGACAGTTTCTAAGTTTTAACTGAGTGACATCTGGCTTTGAGATACATCAGTGATTGAAGGACCTCTGGCACCTTTGGATCAATTGTCAGTGAATTCAGACAACAATTTGGGGGGGGGAGTGTAATGCTAAGAGATAATTATGAAAACTCAATATAGCAAAAATTTCCTATGTTTACCTCAAAAATTATACTCCAAACAGTTAATAATATTAAGATGATTAAAATAACTATTCAGATATATGTGTGCAAGCAACATAATTTTCTCATCCAATTAACAAAACGAGGAGTGATGTTTCTCATGGTATTATTTTATATTTTGCTTAAGGTAAGAGTCTTAGTCTTTTATGCTTAAAAAAGCACTGATTTAATATGTAGAATTCTCTTATTTAAAATGTATTGCATGCTTTTCCTTCTGCATCAAGCAACTGGATTCAGGGGAAGAAAAGACACCATCAACAGAAAGTATTCCTGACACAGTATTATGTGCTGTGGGCACTGGAAAAAGGTACCCCAGGAGGCACTGCTAGTCCTGCATTTCTCCAGACAGCCAATGGATATGTAAAGAAACTCAAAGGCATCTTTTATCCTTCAGGAGACAGATATGGGGAGAGGGGACTGAGGTCCAGCTCCTGGTCACTGTGAAGCTTGGGTCCTGGGTAGGGATGTGTGAAGACTGTCACATCACAGAGTACCATTGAAACTGGCTTTTTATAACAACTTTTGCAGGCATATCTTAGACTGGTTTCTAGACTGACTTCTTTGGTCTTGTAATAAATCACATCTGGTTCAGGGGGATCACTGTGAGACCTGTTCAAGCACAGGTCAAAAAATCTGATTTTTGGCAGGTGTGTGATGGGGGCAGGAGCCCTCCTAGTGGGTTTAGTTGATAGGACTTGGATAGCCATGTTTGTCCCAGGTCAGTTCACTGGGAAAATTATAATCCTTGTGAAGTTACTTCCTTGAAACTATCACTTGTATTTCCCACCCTCAGTGAATTCCCTATTTGTCTCCCTCAGTATTGCCTTTCCCTGAAAAAGCTGCTTACTTACAGATAAATTTTCATACTCTCTTCATTCTTCCAAATGACTCATATCTCTCCCAGTCTCTCCTCATGAACAGAATAATAGGATCCTTCTTGCTGTCATTTATCTCTCTGAACACCCTGAATTATAATAGGCAAGCAAATAAGATTCAAACAAATGTTTTAAATTATGGGGTTTTTGGTCTATTACATTTGCATATGATGAAATTATACGACCTTTATGGTAGTCCCAAATGAAGTGTACAAAGTGGAATTGGTGTAGGAGAGGAACTTTTCAAAGATTATTTCCATCACTGGATATAACCAGACCTATTATTTTTCTCCTGCAAATGGCTCCCAAGTTGACCAAAATTACAAATGTATTCTTTAAGAAACATAATTGGAGAGTGTTTTCAGATTTGGTTGTTTCCAAGGAAGTTTTTCACCTTTAATTCATTCTTTATAATAATGGGGTAGTTCCTCACTGTGTCATTATAAATTATGATAGAGATCCAGCTGAGTCCTTGGAATTGAGTGTAAATTTAGTATTAACGTTTCTTGGGAATGTAGAACTTAATGAATAGGAAATTTATAAACGATTGTATTCTACTGAAGCAATCTGCTTGTAAGCTCTTTGTTCTGAATCCCATCCCTTGTGCACAGCCTCAAAAAATCCTTTGGGAGTGATGAGTAATGCACCAGAGTGAACAGAGGCTGGATTTGGAGAGAAGTCAAGATGTTTCTGATCACTTTGGAATGAGACAATGTCATTATACTAAGTGAACACCAAAGTGAGCTATGGGGTGGAAATAGCAAGATAAAGCTGAGGGGGTTATTTTTAGTCTATCATCCACATGCTTTAGAGCCTTTAGGAAGACCATGTTAGTTTTACAGAATGTTGTATTTAAAATAAATATATTATTGGATATATGAAAAATCACTGTGGATTTAGGTAACGTTTTTAGTGTTCAGATCTATTTGACACATCTGTCTGGAGCCATGGGAAAATGGCAAATTAAAAAGATCCACAAGATAAGCACACACCAGTGTCTGAGGGAGACTAGTCATTTGGGTAGACCTTTTTTTTTTGCGTACTCTGACCCAAATAGCTTATTTTTCCCCTTTGATTTAGAACACAGAAGTTATTTGCTATTTGCAGATCAGGTTATTTGGGTCAAAGCACTGGAGCAGGCCTAAAGTATCTCAACAGTTGGGTTAGGGATTTTTTTTTTTGTTTGTTTATTTTTCTTTCTTTTCTTTTTTTTTTTTTTTTTTTTTCATCAGCTTTGTTCTACTTCACTGCTGCGCCACATTTTGGCATCAGCAACCAGTGTCAGCTCACTGAGCCCAGAATAGCAAAACTCCATCTGGGTCGAGGTGCAGGTGGGATAAATATGCCTTGCAGGTGTGTGTGGTGAGGACATATCTTTTCAAACAGAATTAAATATTAGTTTGCAAAGTATATGAGCTGCATGCAATACACATGCTCTTTAATAAGCCACTTGGTGCAGCATTTCTGAAGTGAAAATATTCAAAAAGTTATCTTGATTGAGAACTCTGCCATTAGGCAGTAACAGGGAGAAGGTATTGATCAAAAATACTGTAGCCAGAAGAGAGATGCACCTCTTAGTCCAGCTGTCCTTAACATCTGTGGAAGGGCAGGAGTAGCATTATTACTATTTTGGACTGGATAACTAGCTGGGAAATGTTGAAAATAGCCATAAGGATTAAAAAAAGGAGAGGACTGGAGTGCATTTGGGAAGAAAAGATAAAAACTGCTTCTTTGAAAATTATCTGAAACAAGGACAATGTGGGGAAAAGTGATAATGATACAGACTTCAGAAATGCAAGAGAAGAGATTATTAGATGTCATAGTAATAGACAAAAATCATTTTGGGTTTATATATACAGAATTAATGAACTGTGAAAGAAAGAAATGATAGTGAGAGAGAACACAGTATGCATACACCCTCCAAGTGTACTTGATGAGTCTGCTAAATTTCCTTGTAACTCAGCAGGGAGTCACAGAGAGGACAGCTCAGATGAAGAAAAGGCCTTTGTTCTAGATTTGGTCCTCAGAAGTAGGTGTCTGAAATTTAAGTCATAAAAATCGTTGTGGTTTATGCCCCAGCAAGGAGTCTCTTGTCTGTCCTGAATGTTTTCCTTTCCTTTACTGTCTTCAGTTTTGCCAGTACCTGAATATGAGTTAGATTTACTGCTCTTCCTTCACTATTCATTGGAGGAGCTGGATCCAGGAATGTTTGGCAAATGTTATCTTATGTGCTGTTTCAATCTATGAAGAATAGGCGAGAAGTTCTGCTTATCTGAATCTCTGCTAGGTTTTGGGTTTCTGGATTTAATCTGAAGTCAGTACCCTTGTCTACCCATTTCTTAATGAGATTACAAGTAATAACATAGCAATTATGCATGAATTAGTGCATGAAAGATAGACAAAAACTTTGTAATTTGTTACATGTAATGTAACATGTAATGACAGGGAAATGTAATGACAGGAAAAACAAAAGGAAAATTTAGATTAGAGATTAGAAAGAAATTGTTCTCTGTGAGCATGGTGAGGCCTGGCACAGGTTACTCAGAGAAGTTGTGGATGCACCATCCCTGGAAGTGTTCAAGAACAGATTGGATGGGGCTCTGAACAACCTGATCTGGTGAAAGGTATCCCTGCCCATGGCAGGGGAGTTGGAACTCTATTTTTAAGATTCCTTCTGACCCAAACCATTCTGTGATTCTATGATTTTTACAGATCTCCATAGCAGCTGCATCCTGCAGGATAGAAAGGCTGGTTTAGCTTTGCATTTGAAGGGTGGGAAATAGGAAGAGGGAAAAAAATCAGTCTGTGTAATAAGCTGTAACATTTCCATCAAAGTAACTTGAGGCCTTTTATCATCTCATCTCAACTCATATACTCCAGTTCCTTACCAGTCCAACTTGTTCCTATGGCTCATGTGAATATTCCCCTCCATAATTCACTGTTTTGGGATAGTAGCAGCAAGGTGAGCAACTCTTTAGCCAGTCTTTGCCCAAGGGAACTCAAAATATTTTTGTAGTTTTGCTCCATCACATTTTTTTTAAGATCTTTAAACACCTGGAATAGGGCTATGGTTCCTTGTTGGCTTGCCTGCAGAGTCACCTGTTTAATAAGGAAAACAGCACTTCCAGCTGCAGTGTTTTTGTGTCAGGCATGGAAAATGCTCTAGTAGGAACTGTTCCAAAATTTAACACCCTCAGAGAACACATCCAAAGGTTTCTTAGGTGCATTTAGGCTACGAGGGGCAATTGCTGAAGGGTTTGCAGACTTCTGCTTAGCAGTGTAAAAATGTCATGTATTTAGACAAAAGATGAATTTTAGCTGAGAACATGAGGAAAAATATTGCTTGCATAAAAGCCTAACCAGGAATTTTGACATGCATTTTTTCACATTTAGATTTGCAAAAACATTCAGGCTACTAAGTTTTATAATTAAATAAGCAAAGTATGCGCATTTGAACTACAACTTTGCATTGTAATATTGCTAATTTTACCCTGTTATGAAAATCTATGGTGCTAAGATCAAAGAAAAATATTGCTAAAATTAATGAAAAAACCTCAGCCCTATTGCTATCAATAGATTAAAAAACTGTTGAAGAAAAATTAAAGGTTTTCCTCACAGATCCTCGGATTTTTACATGAACATCCTAACTGAATCTGTGCTACACATGATTGTTGCATGATTCAGTGAATGATGAAATTACCTTCAATGGCAGCTCTTTCACATGCATTTCCATTAGAAAGAACAAAGTGCTCAGTATTAAGATGAGAGTGCTCTTTAGTGGCCTCAATAGCTGGCTCATTCAACAATTCCAACTGTCAATATGCCAGATATTTCTGTGTAGTGTTCCCATTTAATGTTTTAATCAAGAAAAACTACTGTAATAGCACCAAATTGGGCATATAATTAAAACAGGAAAATTTCATATTTTCTCTTTCATGTAACTGTACTAATTCTCTAATAAATTTCATAAAGTTGACTCACATTTCTGCTTTGGCATTCTGACAAAAGAACAGAATTCTTTGCAAGTGTTTGCTTAATTTCCATTTTTCAAAACTAATTTCAATTTTTATTGCTTCACTTTAAATTTATTGATTAAAGTAATATTAAGTCTTGCGAAGCTTTGCCAAAAAAAATGAAAGAATGAAATTATGTATATTTAATTAGCTACAGCTCTTATTTAGGAACAACCTATTCTCTCTCTTTTAAGGGTGATTTCTTATCAAGTAAACTAATTCACTCCTAACACATTATTCAATCCTGTGAGAAAGATGAGGGGTAAGGGGGCTGAAAAAGTCCTTTTATATTTAAAACCTTTAAAGAAAATTCAGAAAGCTATTTTATAAAATAAAAGGCTTCTGTCTTCCTCAAATCTCCACAAGATTTACATTTTCATCTATACTACTCCAGTGTTGGCTTCAACATTGCTACTTCCAGGTAACAGATTCTTGGAGAAAGAAAGAATGAAACATGGTAACATATGAAGAAAAAAAACTAGTAGGGTTGAACTCCTGAAATTCCTGAGTATTCATTTCAGATTAAGATTTATGTTTTAGGTATGAATTCCATTAAAATGAGGAAGTATTGCTGTTGTTTATCTGCTTTGAAGAGATTTCAAAATGCTAACTACATAGGTACTTTTCTTCATTATTAATAAATTTTTTGTTTTCTTGATCAAATGTTTTTGTTAAATTGGGAGTATGCTCAGCACCTTCAAAAAGAAGTCCTAAATGATCAAGCCACATCAAGCAATGACATGTGTCACATTACAGCAATAACAATAAATAATAAATCAGTTAATCAAAAGTGTGACAAAAGTAATTTTGTGGTAAAAATTAAAATTGATTTCTATTAGAAAGGGAAAAAAGAAAACTTACAATTCAGCATCATACTTATGCAGAGCTGAGGCAATAAATTTAATTTAATTTATACCCTTGTTTATAGAAACTAATATTGAAGATGACAACCTCTGAAAATTGAAATAGTAAGGTTCTTTCTATGATAGCTTTTCTTTAATTCTGTAGAGAAAAATATGAAAATTTAAAATGCTCTCTTTTTTCTTTCCCCAGACCAGGGAAACATGTTCCAGTGGAGCACTAGATAAAGAACTATCCCACTCACAAGCAACAGTCATAAGAGAAAAAAAATCAGGGATTAAAGCAAAACACACTTATGAAACCAATTGGCAAATCTGAATAATCTACCAAATCTGAGAATGAGAACACTTTGAAACCACTTCTTCTGCTACAATTGTAGAGTAGTTGATGATGTAGTTGGTCTTTCTCTTCTTCTCCTGAATAAGCTCTTACAATTTTTTGTCCAAACTCCACAAAACATACAGTTGTTGGGTAGTCAGTCACTTAAACTCCAGCTACATAACCACTGATGTATTTTTTGTTAGATAGCTAAATCCCAAAAATCAGAAATAAGACCAACCTCTTGTCTTTGAACTTATGTTTGATTTCTTCTTGCCCCAGGCTCTTTTTAATTTTTCATCATTTATTATAAAAACTAACTCCTAAATAAAGGGTTCTCTTTTTTTTCCCCCCTCTGTTCTTCCCTTTCTTCTCTCTTCTCTTCCTAATTTATGGCTCCTTCATTTTGCTGTGGTGGGCTGCAGTCAAGATGACAAGATGCAAATAAATTTGGGCATCATTTTTAACTATTCCAATATGAAGAGTAGTGGCATATTCATCCTAATATCAGACTCTAATGTTGTAACATTTCTATCTTAGCATTGTAAAGGTCTCCAGAGAACTGGTCTGTAATACACAAGAAGGTCAGGTATGCTCAATGCTGGCAGTTTCTTTTTACCAAAACATGCCAGCAAAAATCTGTTTCTTTATTAGAACATCCATTAGGACCCAGGGAATTCTGGTTTGTTTTTATGACTTCTTTTGTGTGTCAAAAAAACCCAAAAAATCCTATCTTCTAAGATTTGACCACAGACTTTAACTACAGCAATACAACGTCCGGTACCATACATGTAGTGCTGTACAGCTTCCCTGGTCATCCATCATTTGTTAAGCTGTTTTAATTTAAAATGTATTATAGTAACCACAGGAGCAAGGAAAAACAATTTCTGGGTACAAATGGCTACAATGTTTTTAAATTCTGTGGTTTTTCCATTCAGTTGGATTTTGATGTAGCACTGTTGGAACAGCCTGTTCTCTGTGTTCTACTGGTGGGAATGTTCTCGTGGTACATGTCATGCAAAATACATATTGCCAGATTGGTTTTATTTAGTACATGTTTAACAAGAGTGTCCCAATCCACTAATTAGAACAAGTAACCCAGGGGTCCATTATAAATTGTTAAAAGGACACATATCATAACCCTAGGAAAGAAATACGATTGCCTTTATTTATTATTAATCTT
Organism: Urocynchramus pylzowi; assembly: GCA_013397555.1. NCBI lineage: Eukaryota > Metazoa > Chordata > Aves > Passeriformes > Fringillidae > Urocynchramus > Urocynchramus pylzowi. Next base: position 38,713 of record VZRH01003034.1, on the reverse strand, counting down.
TACTATAGTTAGCCAATTAACAAATAATTTTATTCTTTCAGGCTTTTAAGGAAAGGCATATTTCTATGTTAATTATCACCACTCAGTTATGAATACTATAGAATAAAATAATTAAACATTTTAATATTACTTTGCTCTAAGCAAACAATAACCCTTAAAACTTGTAACCTCCAACCCTGTGAGAAATTTATTTAAATAGCAAAACAATTAATTTTCTAAATTATATAACCATTTTTACTCTGCAAGCCCATTCTTCTATGTGAGTGGGTAAATATGCTTTTCCTACATGTTTTTCCAGCTCAGAGTTGATAGGTAGCCCACTGTGGCAGTGCTCTGTGGTTGCTCCATTGACTTGCTGGAGTTCCACTTTCAATTTTTTGTTTTGCGTGAAGAGGCTTAACAAAACATTTCACGTGCATCTCTAAAATAAATACTCTTGTGCCTAAGGAAAGAGGATGTGTCCTATTTCCTTTGCTTTGTGTAAAGCAATTCAGTCACTCTCAAGCAAATATTGTAGCTCTTGTTTCCTTGATTACCATGTCAAGGTTTTCAGTGGAGCAAGAACTGGATTTGTACCTCTTCATCTTAAGGGAGGTACCCATAGCCCTTGGCTAAAGAATTGCTCTCAACTTTAGTGTTTTTTTGGTGCACTGAATATTCAATTAGTTATTGCAAAGTGGAACAGCTTTCAGGCTGAAATAGGAGGGGGAAAATATTTTTCCTCCCTCATGAATATCTTATGGGATATTCTCCTGGAAGGTGAGAATTCAGATCTTCTCAAGCAGAGAAGAGAGTGAACTCAGGTCTCTTACACTCAAGCTTGGGGCATAGGCTTGGAATTAAATTAACTAGAAAGCTGTCTAGTTGTAAATGGGTCAGCCTGTGTGTGAGTAAAAATAGTCCAGGTAAGTTAAGTCATCTTGCTTCTGCTCCTGTGAATCCTAACTAGGGAGAGGGGTCTGCCTCTGACATGATCCATATTTGAAGCACATTTTTCCACTCCTTAAGCATATGCACTGAATTTTTGTGAATCCTACTATAATCCTACTGTTAGAAATTAAATTGTTCTCCGGCATTGTGTATGAAACCTCCAAGCCAAAGCAAGGATGGACATTTGATTTGGTATCTACACAACAGAAAGTCATTGTTTTGTCTAAGTTTTAAGTATGTGTGAACCCTTACTGGAGCCAAAACCTACAAATACAATGGTCCTGGGATAAAGCAAAGGGAACACCTTACATGCCAGGATAGCGGTATCCTATCCTGATAGATACACTGAAAGAGAAGTTCAGGAAATGATTGAATTCTGCTAGCAAAGTCTGCTTGACTGGACATAAACACTGTGAGGAATTAAAGATTAGACTTGGTATCAGGTTTAACTTAAATATGAATTTATTTTCTTTTTTCTTTTTTCGAGGGTGAATTATCTTTATCTGAAATTGTTTAGCAGCTAATATTAAAAAAAAAAAAAAGGTTAATTAGAAAAAGGTCTAAAATGCTTTCACAGCTGAGATTCATAGAAAATAGAAATCACAATGTGTTTCTCAATAAATTTGCTCTGTGTTTTGACCTAGATATTACTTTTTGCTTTTGAAAAATCATCAGATATTCATAGATAGCTTGGGTATTCTATCACTTTACTTTTCTAAATATTTAAACACTCAGCTGATTTCTTCTTTTTGTGTTCATGTTCCAAGCGAAAGATAAAATAGAAATAATGGCAAGCATTTTGCTAAATAAAAATTATTTCACTTTGAGGTAAATTCTCACATTGCAACTGTGCTGCTACTAAACACACTTTTTTCACTCAGTCATCAAATAGATTTTGGGGTCCCATTTATAGTCAGATCTCTGAAAGGAAGATTTATCTGAGAAAACATTCTGGCAGATCCCAAGAACAGCAGTTATTAATGATGTGAAAAAATGTTTTTGTAAATTGATGCTGAATGATTTCTTTAAGATAACTGAGATTTCCTTCACTCCCACTAAAACTGTTTTTCCTAGTGAATAAATACCCTGTAAAACTTGTAGGTTTTCTTGCTTTCCAATCTAAATTTAAGCCATGATACAAAGCTTTTCTTTTCTCAAAGCTTTTTGCATTTTAAAGGGCATCTACAGAATATTTCTACTACAAAGACATATGTGGGTGAGAAAGAAGAATGGAGGAGATGAAGTTGATTTCACTTTGCCTCTTTCACTTATAGTTGCTTGATGAAACCTGCCAAATTTGATTTTGGAGTGTGCACATAGAGCATATATTAAAGGAGCTAGAAAATTTTCAGAAAGGGAAATCAGTAGAATAATTCAATGTGAAAACTCATTCTTAACTGATAGATTAGTTGAGGTTTCATGGCTCACTGTACATTTTAATAGCAACATTCTAGGCTGCTATTGATCATGGGAAAGAGTTAATATTAAGAGAAAATGTGTACGTTGAGGAATGTTGACTTCATAATATACTTCTTATCCAAAAGGTCACAAATACCTGGTGGTGCTGCTAGAATAAAGGCCATATTCTAAATTTTAAATCTCAAAAATTAAGTCCTTAAAATTTACATTAAATAGATCTTATTATTGTCTTCCTTTTGTTCGAATGAAGGTTCAGAGAGATGAACTGATTCAACTGAGGTCAACACTGCAAGTCCACAAAAAAAAATCCCTGGGGTGAGTGATCCATTTCAAGCCTGGCAAAAGTCTTTTTTTAATTTCTCTCTCTTTTTCAGTCACATAAAATTCTACAGCTCAAAGATAAGCAATCTTTCTATACTCTTCATGTAATCAATCTGTGTTGTTAATAGCTCACCAGAGAGAAGATATGTCCACGTCACCAACTCTTTTTATGGACAGCTTTTTATCAGTAAGTTGCAGAAGCTATATTGTAACAAATTCCAAACTTTCTCTTTTGTAGAACAAAAATGTATTTATACTGCCACAGGCAGAGTTGTACACTAAAAAATTGAGAGGTATACACATTTCCTTAGAACCCAACTTGAACTGATACATTCTCAAAAATGTGATTACTTTTATTCCTGTTGGTTTAAATTAGTTAATGTTTTACCTCCTACTAAGTTCTCCCTCTCCCCTGTCTGTTTTCTTCTCTGTCTCTCTCCATCAGTATCTCTTCAGTATCCCTAGGAATCTGAATCAAAACATTAAGGGTCACTGAATGCAGCAGAATCTGTCTTCTCAGCACTGCAATTAATCAAGAGATTCACTAAATACCATAAACACAAAATAATCCGGATATAATTTTAAAAAAAACCCCAAAACCAAAACAAAACAAAGAATCTTAAATTTCCTTTCTGTTTCATGCATGTTTACAAAAAGTCCCCTCAACAATCCTGAATAAACCAACATTAATGTCAGTGCCTGTAGTGGGGGGTACTGTTATGTGAGTGTCTCACTTCAGCAGTGAAACTTGTTCTTCATTTGGGTACAAAACCACTGCCTAATCAAGCCAAAACTTCCAATTTCAGAAAAATTTCCCATTTTGAGGATTGATCAGAAATCTTTTACAGGGCAGAATAAGTTGTGAAGATCCTCATTCTATTAGCTCTCTTGTAGAGGAAGTCGTAATTTATACATCAATTCATCTACAGAAAATATTTAAGTACTTTTGTGAAAAATTTACAGATTTGATCGCAAGTGAGGGAAATAAACCTTTTTATTGATTCTTTCTGTCTGAAAATGAATCGGGAAGAAACTAATACTTGCTATGTGCCTGCATAGAGGAGAAACAAACACCTAGTAGGCAAGAAATCTATTCAGATTTGCTGAAGCTCATCAAAAAAAGACAGATGTAGAAAATAACAGCTCTTTTCTGAGCTGACTGCACCTAAAAATAGTTCATTTGGGGTTCGCATAAACTATATTTTGGGTTTTAGATCCCTAACTTTTAGTTTTAGCTCAATTGCCCATGCTTTTGGTGATTTTCTTCAAACAGCTTGAAGAATATATATCAGCCTCCTATCTGTTGTGTACATTGTGCACAATGTTCAGGATTTCAATGACCTCTAAGTGGTCTATTATGGAAAAAATATTCTTAAAATTTTTAAAATTCTTAGCATAGGTTGTTTTTTTTTATCAAAAAGATTAAAATATGCTTCCAAAAAACAAACATACAAGCCTGAATGTTCCCTGCAGTAGTGACTTTTAACAAATAGGCATTGATTTGCCATCTTTTTCACTGAGGTTTGAAGATGTGGGGAAGTTATCTCATTTCTAGTTATTAGCTATGTATTGAAAGAGATCCCTTCATGTTCCATAATGTCTTCTGTAACATTTTTAGGTACTTCAAACATTTGAATTTAACTATGGACTGCAATGCAAATGTGAGGTGAATTTTGCAGCATCTCTTAAGACAGTTATTTGACCACAATGAGTTTGTAGTTTTAAAGTAGTTTTGAAGTTTCAGCAAAGACTGTAAAGAGCTAGAAAAACAATAATTCTTGACTTTTCATTATTTAATTGAATTGTAGATAAGGAGAAATAATAATGAAGTTATATGAAGGGTTGTGAAATTGAATTGTGCTGTAAGATGAAAAGCAGCAGTAATAATTGCTAAATTATTTACCTTAGTCAAGAAACTGACAAGTTTTACATGAATGGCAGAAACCCAGTTCCTTCAAGGGAAAAATAGGAATGGGAAGATACTTTTATTTTTGCCCTTAGGGACTTGCTGAAGGAAAAAACAAAAATGTATCAAGCACAGGGTGACTCACAGGGGTGCATACTGAAATTTAGTATATCTTTAATTAATCTGCTTGGCTTTCTCCTTAACACAAAAGAAGAGAAACAGTTTTAACTTTAACACTGAGAATTATACAACCAACCAAATGTTTCCAGATTTCTGTATATTTGGCCTCTTTAGTTTCAATATCATGATAAATAAACCTCGGGGGTTTACAGAAATTTTGCTGTTGAGTTTTAGATACTCTGTTATATGCTGCATCACAAATACCTCATGACAAATGTTAGTCTTACTAGCCATTTCCAAGTGCCTTTTTTTGCTTTTTTTTTGGTTCGTCATGTTTAATAACAAATAAAATTTTGATTGAGTGTGCTGCAGTTTATTTTCAGAATGACTTTCAAGCCCTCTGTTTATCTGCATGTTGAACTGAAAATGAAAGCAGTATTAGTGACAAGCATATTTTGCTTTTTTCAGATTTCAAACATTTTTTAAGGTCATGTGGGTATTGCTGGCCAAGCATCAGTAGTTTATTTATTGCTTGATTACAAGTGGAATCATAAATGGAATGAAATAAGATGGATATGGAGGATTACCAACTGCTGTTGGCATACAACCACATGCTTAAAGATGTCTTCATTCATTAACAGACTCTTTTAGCTTGCCAAGGTTGGAAATTAAATGCAAGTCACAGCTTGTACATTTATCACTGTAAGGAAAGCCTCCTGCCAGTACTGGTTAGGCAAAGTGTACTTGCAGCCATTAGTAGTTCAGTCTGATTACTGGGCTCAATCTGTTACCAATGGCAACCAGTGCCACTGCCAATGCAGTGACAGCATTGTTTCCATCTGTGCCTACAGGAGAAATTTTAAATCTTAAGAGTTTAAAATTCTGGAACAATCTTACAGACACAATTAATTAATTAATTAATTTTCATAGGGAATTTTTTTTTCAGCTGGTACGCCTGCAACAAGCAAACTGACCCTTACCTTCTGTAGAAGCCAAACAGCAGTTGGCCAGTAGTACCTCAATTATGACTCCTTCTATGAATTGATATCTCAGGTCTGTTCTCTTAAACTACCTGCAGTTCTCCTTCCCAGCACTGCAGTAAATGCCTGTGCAGCTTCTCCTTCCCAGAGAGAGCTGGTGAGTGCTTGTCAATAAAGCTAAAAGGGAGAATTGCTTGTGGGGGCTAATAAAGGGGAAAAGCGAGATGGGGGTATGTGGTGGAAGAGAAGGCATAGGGGAAAAGAAGCAGGATGTAGGGGTCAGTGGTGGAAGATTGATGGTTGGTCCTGGGATAAAAATACTGGACAATATATATGAAAATAAAGCATTTGCATACAGCCCTATGTTTATTTTTGCTGCTGCATTATGTCTTGTACAACAAATTTTGATTACATAAATGTCACTCTGTGCATTATATCAGCTTTGCTAACCAAACTCTTTATAAAAGTCCTCTCTGTAGTACATAGTAATACTTCTCCTTTGCTGAATAATTGCTTTAAGTCTGAAAATCTACATCAGAAACTGGGTGTATCTAAGTATATTCTTTTGTTTTAAATGTGCCTGATGCAGTAGAACTTTTTAATCTGAGCAGCCTTTTTGTAGTTTACCTCAGAGGTCAGGAATAACAGGTAAACAAGCAATCAATTATTTCAAGTATAGGCATAATAATGCAAGAAGGTAAGAAGAAGGTGCCAGCCCTGTTTCAGTTCTTACAAACTAAAACACGCCTACATTTTGAAAATATGTATTTTAAATAGCTCTGTTTTTCTTCTTTGTCTTGAATAGGCCACAGTAAATTTATTACTGGTATTCATCCTCATCAAAGTTTTATTACATGATAGAAGAAACAGCCAGGCCAGTCTAAGATGTGACTGACTCTTGTCTGCCTCTACTGTAATTTATAGATCTTCCAACACAACTGGAGAAACAAATTCATAGCTCATATACTGCCAGTTTCTTAAGAGAAAACCTGCTAGCAACAGCATGTGTCACATTAAACTGGCCTGGCTGACTTGGAGGTGAAACAGACCAGCTGGGATGGATGGGCTCCCTGACAAACTCCAGAAGAAACAAGATGCCAGGCTGGTCCTAAACTGGCACTTCTGCCCTAAGTATCCCACAAGAAACTGAGCACAGGGAGCTCTAGTTGCTACTTTTGTCTCAGGAACAAGGCCAGTTTAGCAACCCTTTTCCATTCTCCAAAAGAATAATAAGGAAATATTTTTTTCTCCCAGAGAGTATGTGAGGATAGTCACAAGTGTTAGAGCATCTCTGTAACTGAATTGTGACCATTTCACAACTGGTTAGTATGAGAAGAGGGGCAGCACCTCTGTGCAAATTGATATGAGAGCTTACACTGAGAGGCTAAAAAGCCTATCTTAGTACAGGAAAAAGAGTGCTTTCCACAAGAGCATGGGAGAAATTAATCTGATTTAAAGAAAATGCAAACTAGAAGATAGAGGGCAAGGCAAGGCATTCAGGGTGCAGTCAGGAGAATAAAACTGGAACAAATGAAAGTAAAATCAAGAATAACTATTATGAGGAACAAGATATTTTCATAGCTCTGACTATAACAAGATGATAAAGTAATTCTACAAAAATAGGAAGGAGTGCATGCATGTATTTTTTGTTCCTGAACATCTTTCTCAATTTCTGAGCAATATCTGATAAATTGTGCAGTTTGTTAAAAAGAGAACCAAAACCTCCCCACAAAACTGAACAATTGAATCACAAGGACTTATATCAAACAGTTTTAACCTCAACCTTTTAAAGTCTGACCACATGCCTTTATGCAAATTTCCTAAATAGCTAATAAACTGAAGCAAAGGCCAAAATCCTTTGACATACAGATTTAAAATATCTGAGTACTGGTTTCATTGAAAGGAAAACTATTGAGCCAAAGCTTGAACGCCTGTTTCATCCAAATTCATCCACAATTTGTCAGTTTCTGCTGTGCACATTCTGTTTCTGAGATAGTAATTTAGCACAAGTCCCTTCTCCAGAAATGAAATTCAGTGTCCTTGACTGGTACTGAGAGAAAAATGGGCAGAAAAAAGTGATCATTATCTATCCAGGGAGAATAGTAGGAGAAACTCACATAAAACAAGGGCTCATTCTCTGGAGGTGAGGGTACAATTAATATATTTCAAGATATTAAAGGCCAGAGGGATGTTGTGAACAAATAAGCATAATTTGATTCTTAATGAATTATCAAAAAAAAAAAAAGCCTCCCAAATGACTAGAAGTAAAAATTGAGTTACTACAATCTAATTTTAGTTTAATTCTGTTGCAAGATTTCCTAATACCTAAAAAATGAAATGAAATTGTGATAATTGTCTGATTTTGAACAATGTAATAATTAAGCTGCAATAAACAGGAAAACAGGTGAAAGAGCTGAGGTATATTACAATAGACCAAGGTTTAGAATATCTTCAATTAATGATATGTGGGAAATAGCTGAGCAGTCACTCTTTCATTTCTATGGAGATCTGCTAAGACTGAGACAGCAGCAATGTTTGGAGAAGTTAGAAGACAGTGGGGAAAACTCTGAATCCTGAAGTGGTTATAGAGCAACAGATTAGACAAAATGCATTTCCCAAGGTGAAACAAATCTTGAAATAAGGACACTTTACAGGTTCTTTCACATTCTGTCCCAGTGTGAGCTCCATGTGCTGCAGTTTTAATGAAAGTACATTGGAGAGGAGAACAGAGGCAAATTTCTGATTTGATTATAGCTGCAGTTTAAAACAAGGACGTGAAATCATCCATGTTCGAGGAAAAAGGCACAGATGAAAATGTGATGAGAAACACAAATGCTAAGGAGTGAGAGGAGGGGAGGGGAGCAGAGAGGAGCAGAGGGGAGGGTGAGAGCTGGTAGGTTCCCAGTAAGGAGGCTGCTGGCCTGCAGGAAGCAGAAAAATACGTCATCGAATCATAGAATGGCTTGGGTTGGAAGGGACTTTAAACATCATCTCATTCCAACACCCCTGCCATGTTATCTAGCTTATGATGTGCTGAATCTTACCTTAAATATGCACTTTCAAAAATTATTTCATATACTCATATAGCAAACTAAACAGAGCAATTGAAATACAGCCAGACCCATCACAGGTATACTGCTCTCTATCCCTGTATTGCCTGCTGATATGAAAATGTTTCAAGAAGGTAATACTTCTGAAATATATTGTATATATTCAGAAAGAAGTATATAATACTACTACTAAAGATACTGTCATAAAGATTAGAAAAATGTTGTCGACTCTCCATGGCAGTTGCACTAGGAGTTCATTCTCTCAGCAATACTCCATATCATGCTCTCACCTGAAACTAGATACAATGACTATGACTCAGTTAAACAATACTCAAAATTCAGTCAGTAGAAAAAATATTTCACATTTATTTCAAACCTTTTTTGTTTTATTTTTCCTCCTCCTCCAATGGCAATGGATTAACATTTTCCTTATTATGAAAATAACCCAGATTAAAAAAAAAACCAAAAACCCCAGTGTTCTAAATTAGCATAATAGTAACTTTGACACATTTACTGATTTATGCAGAAATCAAACAATTAGAAAGCTAATAAGGAAAAAAAAAATCCAACCCCTCATGCCCACTTCTCTGTCAAATAACAAATACACTCAAAATATAAAGAGGGTTAAAGTAGAAACATAAGCTCGGCTATATTAAAATTAATTTGAAAGCATGAAATAATCACTGTTGAAAATTACGCTATTAAAAAAATTCAATTAAGATTCATGACTCACTTCGGTTTTGATTTTATCCCTTCTGCTCTAGAAAGTTACAAACTGCATATCAAGTATCCGGTGGGGTTTGGAGGCAATGACGAACATTCATTTCAAGACATTTCTTTTGGATTCAGGCAGTACTGACTGAGTGAAAAGGGGATGAAGATACCTCACTGAATTTTCCTGCATATTGCAACAGCCTTGCATCTGACTTTTTTTTTTTTTT